>JASDQU010241788.1:71620-82556 GCA_032191745.1 Picea mariana | reverse complement strand
TTGGTTCTTTTCCTGAATTGAACTTGTTTTGCTAGCTCATGTTCTTTGTTTCTCTACATTGATAAAAGACTCCTATGCATTTTGGAAACTTTGAAAATGGTGGCTACGTTTTTAACTCTTACTTATGAGTGTGAATTTCAAACTTATCTCCTATCTTAACTTCAGTTCTCGGTATGATGATTGCATACTTATTACCCTATGTTGCTATGATCTTTGAGTTCATTTGAATGATTCGTCAGCTCGATTGATGTGTCACTTCATTTAACCACAAATCATGCCTCCCCCCCAACGTGATGTATGAGGACATCCTCGTTCTTCTCACCTTTCATTGCTTTTAAATATTGACTACGAGTAATATGTATGGGTTTGAATGTGTATATATTGTAAAAATAAAAAATATAGAGAGAAGGAATTTGTGGTGATACCTTAGGTTACCTTCAGGATATTTTGTTGGTTTATGAACATGCTAAATGTCGTTTATGTTGATTTGAATATTTTTCTGCGAGATGTTGGAATTATTTTACAGGGACTGAGTATCCTATAGAAATTAGGAAGATATAAATTTGCAATTTTTCTTTGTTGCTAGACCATTTTGAGGATTTTGTAATTGTAGAATTCCTTTGAATTTAATAGAGTACTTTGTTGTATCTTTTTCATTATTGTTGTAGTTTTTCCTATAGGATGCAAGGGATTCTGTAGGATTCTTGCAAACAATACATAGGGTGAGATTTTGTTGATTTTGATTGTGTTGATGTTGATAGTGCTGATATGGTTGTGACAACAGTATTTTATGTGATGGAAACCTAACTTTCATTTATTCAAAATGATCCTATAAGAATTGATGTTGTCCTCTAGATTATCTTATAGGTCATTTTTACTTGGGAAAGAGGAGGAAACAAATGCAAATTGGTAAAATGGGAAATGTAAAACAATGGAGAAAAGCAAAGATATTTTTATTTTGACCCTATATATGATAATATCGAAAGTGTTATTTACGGAAATGATGATTGAATGTGCAGAAAGTTTTTGAAATGCGTACTGATCTGTTATTGTTGTATATGATTGCATGTTTCTGATCCTTTTCTTCTTGTGCAAAAACTTGTTGATATGAAGTTCCTTGGTACCTTCAAAACATACAAATTATTATAATATTCCATTTTTTCTCTTTTTTCTTTTTCTTTTTTTTCCTCAAGACAAGGGTGCCATTGTTGGTTTTCACTAGTGTCTTGCCTCATCGAGCCTCTGGGATGTTTTCTCAATGAATAGTTTTTCTTTTAAATTTCTCATGTTTGATATTGCCTCCATTGAGGTTTTCAATCAAAGACTTGTCCTAGATATCTCAGTGAGGTTTTCATCCAATTATTTTATTCTTTGTTTTTCATTTTTTTTCTTTATCATATCACTCCTTATTTGGATGGATTAAGAGCATCTCAGTTGGTGGTTGATCCCCCCCTGGAGGACTTCCTGTTGTTGGCTGAGGTAGAGAAACAATCATAGGACCATATCCCAAGGAGCAACCTTCCACATCAAACCATTCAATGTGGCATGTCCATTATGTGGAAGTTTCAGGTGGATGTTGCACATTGTTGGAGGTTGAACTTCCTTCCAACAAGGATCGTTATGTTTGAGAACAACGAATATTGCTACCCATGCTAGAATGGGATCTCTGTCGAAGCACGGGGATTTTCTGAACATAAGCCATTGTAATAAAAATGCAAGAGAGATACATCCATTTGTGTCGACCACCAAATTTAAATTCATCACTTGGCTAACTCTGATTTCAAATTCCATAAATGGTGATTGTAAATGCCCTCACGTTCATGTATTTTTCCAATGGTGTAGGAGTAATGTCCATGATTATGTGGTACCTCCACCATCGTCACCAACATCAGCTCATCCAGAGTCATTTAACCAAAAGGACCATGTAGTTAATTCCATGTTTAATACAAATACAATATGTATGTCATAGGAGGGGGATGCCATGGTTTTTGAGGTAGTGAATGACATCTAATTCCAAGTGGGAGATCCTCCATATTGTAGGTTAATGCACATCATGTCGTGGATAATAATCCATCTATGTAAGGTACTTCTTTATTTGTGATATAAATGCATTCAAGGAAGAGGGGATCCTCAGGACTAAGAAGAGGATTGCATTCCCAATCCATTTCCCCCCTTGAGAATCCTATGTTGGCAAGCTTATCAACTAGCTTGTTGGAAGTCCTTCTGACATGGAAGGGGATCAAGACCATTTTGGGAAAGAGGCGATATTTGAGAAGCTCTAGATTGTTGAGAAGTCTCCAACTTGGGGAGACCTTACCTAGTGTTGCACCATTTAGAAGCTCGGATAACATAATAATAATGATTTGTGAGTCTCCTTCCACTACTATCCATAAGCACTTCCTTTGAATGGTAGTTTGAATACCTTTGATAAGGGATACCAATTATGCTCCATTATTGGTGTCAAATCCTAGGTTGTCTGCCATCAAGAGTATCTAGCCTTGAGCATCCCTTATTTCCACTCCAAAGCTTGTTGGACTTGAATTTCCTTTAGAAGCCCCATCAAAGTTTAGTTTAGCAAATCCCTGGGGAGGGAAACTCCAGTGGTTCTTTCTTTCTAAGGAATTAGATTTATTGGGAAGAGGATTCAACATAGGTGCCAGATAGAGGTCCCATTGAAGACAGATAGTCTATTCATTGTGGTCACAAGCTAGGTCCTCTTTCATCCATTTTTTTTATTCAGACCATTTCTAGAATTAAATCCTTAATTTTGGTCCAGATGTCACCCCAATGTAACTGTTTGGATCTAAAGATACTCTGAATTCTTTCCTTCCATTTTTTTCCAGAGGACAAGGCCTGGAATTAGTTTCCAGATTCTGTTGAGGATCTGGTTTTTAAAATCTGAGAGTCTCCAATTGGCGATAGTTTCATTGATGTTGTTTGTATGATGATCTGAGGTTTTCTTGATCTGGGTAGCTTGATTCCAAATGAGAGAGCTATAGTGACACTTGTTGAGTAAGTGCTCCAGAGTTTCTTCCTTTTGTTGGCAAAGAGGGTATAAAGAGGGTCCCATGAAACCTAACTTTCTGAGATTATCCCAAGTGACTATGTGCTTATGCATTACCATATAGAGAAAGGTGCAAACATTGGTCCAGAGTTTGAGCTTCTAGATATTCTTATAGATGATATTCTTTGTCATGTTGGAAAAATACACCTTGAGTTCATAAGTTTCTTTGATGGAGAATGAGCCTTTCAATCGATACCCCCATCGAAGGATGTCTGGTCCTTCCTTGACACAAATATTTTTTGGGAGCACCACATCCTACCACAGTTTCATGTCAATATTGATTATTGGGTTGAGGTCAGGTAATGAAGATCTCCATTGCCTCCACATGGAAGATGGGTGATTAGGTAACTAGTAGTCCGCTACACGGCTCAAGCCTAGTTGTTGTGTTTGAGTTCAGATGTTGGATAAATGATCTTGGCTAGAAATAGGGGGTTGTTGTTTCCATGAGTTTGTCCAAAACAACGCCTCATGTCCATTCTGGATTTCCCAAAATGTGTGGTCACAAACCAAGGAGTGATTCTTCCTTGTTGTGTTCCAAATTAGGGAACCAACTTTATCCTCATTCCATATTATGAGATATAGTTCTTCTGTCATTGGGGTATATTTTCTCCACTAGATATGAGCCTATAGATCTCCTATATTTTTGAGCCAACACCACCATATTTTGGCTCCCATAAACCTTTTGAGGATCAAAGGGGTTTCTCAGCCCTAGACCTCCTGAAAGCTTTGGCCTGCATAACGTTTCCAAACTTACAAGATCCCATTTATTACCCTCCTTGGTGCCTTGCCATAGAAAATTTATTTGGATGTTTCTTATGTATTTCAGAATGAATTTAGGTGCAGAGAGCAAGGAACTATTATACAAAGGAATGGCTTGGAGAACATATTTGAGATGGACCAAAAGAATAGGTAAATTGAGGGATCGAAAGGTCCAAGAGTTGAGTCTTTTTTCCAGGGTAGCTAATAGTCCCTTCTAGGAACTATTCTTGAGAACATTGTTGATGAGTGGTATGCCCAGGTACTTGGTTGGAAGGGATCTTTGAGTGAAATGAAGGATTCTGGTGATATTGTCTTGAATTTTTCAAGGGGTATTGAATATTTGTTTTTGGGATTTATCAGTATTGAAGGAAGTGCCAGAGGCGACACTGAAGTAATTCAAGATGTTGAGAATACACCTAGCTTCTAGGAAAATAGGGGAGATGGTCATTAAGGTATTATCCACAAATTGGCCATGACAGATAGGGGGTTGCAAGCCATGAAGGGGAAGTCCTTTTAAAGAACCTTCGTCAATGGCCACTTTGATAAAGCGACTTAGGCCTCCAACCATTATGACAAAGAGGAATGGGGAGAGATGATCCCCTTGACATATGTCATGCATGGGGGAGAAGGAAAATGATGGAACGCCATTGAGCAAGATAGAGAAGAAGGATGATGAGGTGAGATTCATAATCCATTGAACCTAGTTAGCATTGAAAGCAAATGCTAAGAGGATAGAACAAATATATTTCCAGCTTAATCTATAAAAATATTTTGAAAGATCCAATTTGATTAGCATGCCATACATACATGAAGTTTTTATGGAATGAATTACCTCATGTGCTAGGATGATGTTGTTGATAATTTGATGTCCTTCCACATATCTTGATTGCTTCTTTGAAATGATAAATGGAAGAATAGGTTTCAGTCTTAGGGAAATTACCTTGGTTAAAATATCAAATAACATTACATAAAGATATGGGCTAGAATTTCTTCAGATGTGTGACTCGCTCCTCCTTTAGGATTAGAGTGAGAAAAGTAGCATTAAGTAACAAAATCACTTGACCTGAGAACCTGGCATATTCAATGAGTTTCCAAACCTCTTATCTAACTATATTCCAATAGTGGTGAAAACAATCTGTAGTGAAACCATCTGGTGCAGGTGATTTCTCGTCTAGAATTTCCTTTATGGATATATCCACCTCTTCCAGGGTAACTGATCTAGTGAGGGTCACGTTTTGTTCCTCTGAGATAAGAGTTGGTATGTGGTGGGTGATTTTCCTTATGACGTTGTTACACACCAAATTCCCACACTACTAAGTGTCACACTTATGTATCGCATTCTACTAAGTGTCACACTTATGTATCACATTCTACTAAGTGTCAATTTTCCTTACTACTAAGTGTCACACTTATGTATCACATTCTACTAAGTGTCACACTTAAATGTCATATATTTATCATCATGTGGGAGTACTTGTCATGTTCCCTAGACATGATTGATGAGAAATAGATCATTTGGAGGTCGAAATGTTACTTTTACCTTGATATTTTGACCATGTTTGAATGTCAATGTTCCCCTGCCCATATATAGGGAGCGTTGAAATCTTGTCAACACTCCTTTCCCAATTATAAGGGAGCATTGTCAACTCTATATGTTCAGTGTTGGGGGAGCATTGAAGTGGTTAGAGGAGGTTACAAATAGCCCACCTTATTATAAGGGTCAATTCTGAGAGGATGAGGTTAGTCTGGGTCAAGGATGCGAGTCATATCTTGTGGCTCCATATTAGGAAAACTTAACATCCATGAGATAAGAAAAATCACAACTTATTGAGCTAAATCCTCAACCATTTCCCAAAATAATCCATGGTCGTTAAGCTTCCAACTCCTATAGAATGAGGGAATTCTAAGGTGAAAGGAGGGAGAGGGAAGTTCATAACATCATACCTATTGAATGGTAGTGCATGAAGGGGATGAAAAGGAGAAGTTTGGAGGAATGCTAGAACATCATCACAAAGTTGTAAGTTTTTCCATGTTTTCCATATTTAATATGAAACTTGGTCTATTCCCTTAATTGTATCTTGTTCAAATCATTGCATGAATGTTTGTCTTTGTTTTTATTCTGCATAGATAGATTTACTATTATCTAACGATATATAGTAGCATAAGAGAGTTGTCTCATCTCTTGAAGGAGGCGCTTCCACATTAAGAGATTAGAGATAAATTCTAATAGCTGGACTATTGGGGACAACCTACAGGAAAGAGGTAAGCCATTTCTCTCTCTCTCTCTCTCTCTCTCTCTCTCTCTCTTGATTTCATGCATGAAAACATAGAATAGGTTAAAAGGGGGGGATTTAGTGTCCAATTTTTTCCCCTTCTGTCTTAGATTGAAGGAAACCCAATCCAAAGGGGATTTCACCTGTCCGTGGGGGGGAATTCACCACAACATGTTTCTGATCTATCTTGACATGGCTCTGTTAAGAGGTCCTTATAATAGTCCACAAGTTCCTTTTCTATTGCCGAGTGGGTCAATATGGGTTGACCCCGGGAGCCCTCCAAGATGGAGATACAGTTTATGTGCCTACACTAAATCATAGATTGATGAAAAAAAATGTTGTTTTTTTCCCTCTCTTTAAGCCACTTTTGCATGACTTTTGGTGCCATAACATTTCTTCTTAGACATATATTTCATCCAACTTTTGTTTGATTTGGGTCTCCTCTTCTTTTAGCTTCTCGATCACCCCATGAGTGAAAATTTCATGTTAAATGTTTTGCATCTGCTGCTTGAGGTCTTTCTTTTCTTGGAAGATATTTCCAAAGGCAGTTTTACTCCAATATTTCAGGTGTTGTTTGAATTTTTTGAGTTTTTGTTGAAATATATACATCAAAGTACCATGAGATATCATTTCATTGGCACACCATGGGCCCACGTTCTCTTGGAAGTACTGATTTGTAAGCCAAAAAATTTCAAAGAAAAAAGGTTTACGCTTAAGAGTGTTGATGACATCAGCCCAAAGATAGATGGGCCAATGGTCTGATCCCGTTACTGTTATAATTCTTCCTTCCATGGATATACCATTCATTCATCATCATTTCGTCAGAAACAAGAAAGAGATCTAGGGGAAAAGAAATCTGCTAGAAGCCTGATCGCCTATTGTTCCATGTGAATTCACCATTAGTATTTTCCATATCTATCAAGTGCATAGTGTGTATTAGAGAGTTGAAGTTGGCACTTTCAGCATCTATTCTGTGTGTACCTCCTCTTTTCTCATCCAAGTATAGGATCATATTGAAGTCTCTCCTTATTATCCATCATTGTCCCCGAGTAATGTCTACCATACCTTCAAGATTCCTTAGAAATATATCTTTCTCCCCTGGTTGGGGGGCATGGGGGTTCGGGAGTGGAGTCCCGGAGATGAATATGTTTGGGGAAAATTTCCTTGTAAAATATTGTAATTTCCTAGTCAATTTGGACTGTTCATTATAAGGTCGCAGATCTATCAATAGAAGTTATGTTAAGGTTTTTTACCTTAGAAGGCAACCTTGTTTTATGAGGTAATTGTATTACGACTATGCATGAGTGTGATTATTGTATAATGAGAAAGGATACTGTGAGAGATAGAAGAGGAAGTTACATCGTGTGTGTTGTAGGTAGTGTTGGATGTATGGGTTTACCTAAGTTATACCTTAGCTCTCCAACAAAACCCTAGAAACCATCAACCCCTCTGGTAAACCCGAAGGCAACAATGCACACAGAGTGCACAACACAATCTTACCTGAGATGGCTTATGGGTGATTGCATGACCCAAGTGTATACAATCATGGAAGGGATGGAAATCGTGGGAATGTTAGGCATATTAGAATTCTTCTATTTCAACGTGCATTCTACCATACCTCCATTCAGTTCTATCATGTATTCATCTTTTAACATTCATTCTACATAATATAACATGTCTATCTAGTGCATGATGTAAATTAACCTTGAAAATTCCATGTATCCATTCAACATAAAAGCATATCAAATCATAAAAGAAAACATTTCACACATTAACATAGGTTTTACCATTGTTCACCCCCCCCCGGGCTACGTCCACAAAGATATTATTTTTTTTATTATTATTCATCAGATTAATAGGGTGTTGCATGCATTACATCAAAAGTATGTCATACTCCATGAGGATGAATAGGGTCACACCAAGCTCCACATCTTGTGACTTGACCCTCAGATATAATCCTTACATCTCAATTTTGACTCCATCTGAGTTCCATAGCTCTCAACAAAATGGGTACTGCGACTCAAAACGTTTTCAAGATTGAACTCAAAAGGACTTATCAACATACTTTGTTGGCATAGGGGAAGACCCAGGGTTCAACGCTCAACAACGCACCAACAAGCCCTAACTGCTAGCCCTTTCGACAACACCTATGAAGTAGATGCAGTCTCACCCGAAGTAGAAATAGGGGTTTGCAGGACACATGTGTCTACAACTAGAGAAAATGCAAAGTGGATCCAAGGAAACAACACCTAGCGACTTAGTTATTCTTTATCTCCATTAATCCTACTGCACGAGCTATATATCATATCTAACACAATGATGCAATAACAAAATAACAGAAAGAAAAATAACACAACATCAATCACACAGAACAAAAAGATATACATGGTTCACCCTCTGCCTAGGGCTCCATCCACAGAACTGTGTTTCTTGATATTATATGAGAACATAAAGTTATATCTGCGCACTTAGCTTGGAGATATCTCTCTCTTTCTCTCCTTCTCTCCCCTCCCTGTGCACCTAGCTGCAGTGTTCATCTTTGCACCCAGCTGAAGATCTTACAATACAAGAATGCTCTCACACACAACACTTCTCTTACGCAATGACAATAATCACTCTCTTAATTCACAATGACCAACTCAGAACAAACAAAAAACAACAACAATGATGAACCCATCCCAGGTCCTCTAGACATTTACTTATACATTACATGACAAATGTCTAGGTGTCAAAAACCTAGATACAAAAACCCTAGATGTCTAAAACCCTAGGTCAACTTGACCTGCGTTTTCAGGGCTTTGCTAGCCTATCTTTCCTTCTTTCCCACGAGGTGCTCCAAAAAATCCATTGGGGGATTTTCCCTCTTGATGAGTTGTCCACAATCCATCTTCCTTGCTAACCTGTTCTCCTCGATCTTCTCGTCTAACGACTCATTTTCTCTTACTTTTCTCCTTCTTTTCTACTTCTTTGACTGCTTCGACCGATTCTCAGTCCATGTGCCTTCCACGCAGCTCATACTTCACCTTTATTCCTTAATCCTTTCTTTCTTCCATAACCAAGGGGAAACAAGCCCCCAACACTCACATGTGACTCATCCCGAGGCACTGCAAGTTTGAACCTTCTATTTGGCTTTGACTTCAGATTGTGGGGAGCAACCTGTGCATTATTCTCTATCCCTCCCCTATTAATCCCTAATATTCGCTCATTACCCCTTAATTGGGGGATATTACATTAGTAATGTTATTCCATTAGTTGTAATTATACCTCCTAGTCTCCTATATATACCAAGGAGACATTTTCATTTGGAATCATCTTGTACTTGAACATTTATGTGGGGTAAAAGGAGGTTTCCCCCTCGAAGAGGCTTATTATCTGAAATTATTTATTTTTCAAGGTATTTAGTACTTATTCTGAGGTTTATCTATGCTATATTGATATTCGGTTCTTAACATATGGTATCATAGCTCAAGGTCTTGGGGTTTCGCTGCTACATCTGAGACACCGTGGAATTTTCACTATAAATGTTTTTATACAAAGATTCAGAAGGAATGGCTTGGAGGAAATTTATTCGATGGATCAAGGTATGTTGGGTTAAAATTTTAGATCATGAGGCCTTATAATTTTAGAGATACATCCTTTGTAAGATAGGGTTCTGGAATCATCCTGAATTGAGTCATTGCGGAATTTTCGCTATAATTTTTTTTTCTGTAATGTTTCAGACCCTGGAATCTAGAAGATATTCTCGGAAATTGGTAAGGAATCTTTGGTAGAAATTTCATCTTCTGGGTCATCTTACATTTGTATATACACCCCGTGGAAGATAGGGTATCTGAATAGTCATATGGACTAGTCTCAAGCAAGTTTTTTGGGTAAAAGAATCATAAATTCTTCCTAGAGTATCCAAATTGAGTGATACTAGTTGCACTGGATAATGGACATCCCGTAGTAGTTCTGATACGAGTTTCAGAATTTTATATCAATCATTTTGTGCGGGGCATGCTATACAAGTGAGATATCCTAGAAAGGAAAAAACTCAACAAGTTGCGGGGAAGTTACCATAAATTCCACTTGGCACATCCAATTTTTATCAGACCCATGGCATTGAAGAGAAGAAATATCAGAGACCTACAAAAAATAAAATTCCTATTCATAAGGGCCAAAATTTTGGAGATAAAATAAAAGGAAGATTGTCTAGCGGAACCACCTCAAAATCAAGGTTTAAAGTGATACTTGGCCAACATGCCGCCAAAAAAGGAAACTTCTACAACAAACAAGCCTCCAGACAATCCTACTTGGACTCTTGATGAAGGTGAAGAAATGCGTTGGGACATAAATGATTTACAAAACAAGACAATAACCAAAGATGAACTACAAGAGATGATGTATTCAATGGAAGCTAAGTCGGATACTAAGATGGATGGTTTAAAAGGGGAGATCATGGAAGGATTGAAAAATTTCCTAATAGAGAGGACACCTGAAATTGAAAATGTATCCCATGAAATTCATGATGAGGACACAAGGAAGGTGAATCAAGAATGGAGAAACTCCAACTTTGGGTTGAAGACCAACCACGTTCCTAAGATCTATATGGGAAGTTTTATGGCAAAGAACCAATCACATGGATACTTCAGATGGAGCAATTCTTTGATCTACATAATGTGCCACATACACAAAAGGTACGAATTGCTTCTTTATATTTAGAACCCAATCAATTTGTATGGTATCGATGGATTTTTTCTCGCAAATCACTCCTCACTTGGACAATTTTCACTGAAGAAATGATAGCACACTATGAGGATACAAGGAGCAATACCTTCTTTAGCCAATTGATAAATCTCAA
>JASDQU010241788.1:57824-71570 GCA_032191745.1 Picea mariana | reverse complement strand
TGGTGAAGGTTTATGAAATGATAGGCGTAAACTACACTCATCCTCCCCTCATAAGTGACATACTTGATAATGTGATAGGCCACTTCTGGACAAGAGTGAGGGAGGATTTCTCTTTTGATTTCATTTTTATCTTCTTGGGGCCTTTAATTTGGGTGGAAGAATAATTTTTTAGCATTAGTGACCTCTTGTATTTCTTCCTTATCCCAAGGGAGGCCCATTGGTAGGCTATATATTCTACTGATGAATGATTCATTTAATCTAATCTCCAAACCCCTTGTTTCTATTACATATTCCTATTCCTAAATATTATGGAAGTTAACTGAAAATTCTAAGGATATCTCATTATAAAAGCCTCTTAATATTTCAAAATACCCTAGCCAATTGTTTCTTTAGAAAATTTCAACAATTTTAGGATTATCATATATTTTTTAGGGTTCATTGGGTTCCCTCTTGTTGAGCCCTGCTCCCATGGCTTCTAAAATAGTCACTCAATGATATATATATATATATATATATATATATATATATATAATTACATGCACAAAGTATGATACAGGAGGAGAGAAGCAATATGAAATTATGGAATATGCCTTCTTGTAGAAGGTAGGAAACAATTTTTTTTTTTACTTTGTTCTTCAAGGAAATTTATGTGAGAGATGAGGTGACTAGAGAAAAGTTTTTTTTTTTTAAAACATCAATGATAATTTGAATACAACATGGCTTCAAATGGGTCGAGATAAAAATCAAGGAGAGAGAGGGTTTTTCTTTAAGAAGTTTCTATAGGACTGTGTAATTCAATTCTCTGAGCAATTTCTACAGGACTATGTAATTCGAGTATCACCCATGAAATTAACTGAGAAAACCCAACAAACATTTCTACCACATGTTNATAGGACTGTGTAATTCAATTCTCTGAGCAATTTCTATAGGACTATGTAATTCGAGCATCACCCATGAAATTAACTGAGCAAACCCAACAAACATTTCTACCACATGTTGTTCATCAAGCAAATTTAAACAACAATGAGATAGTGACAACAATGATATAAAATATTCTTGTGAAAAATGCTTGAATAGTCAACTACTACCTTCCTGTAGGGAACCCTAGAGTCTCTGGTTGGTTCTTTTCCTGAATTGAACCTGTTTTGTTAGCTCATGTTATTTGTTTCTCTACATTGCTAAAAGACTCCTATGCATTTTGGAAACTTTGAAAATGGTGGCTACGTTTTTAACTCTTACTTATGAGTGTGAATTTTAGACTTATATCCTATCTTAACTCTAGTTCTCGGTATGATGATTGCATACTTATTACCCTGCATTGCTATGATCTTTGAGTTCATTTGAATGATTCATTAGCTCGATTGATGTGTCACTTCATTTAACCACGAAGCATGCCTCCCCCCCCAAACATGATGTACGAGGACATCCTCGTTCTTCTCACCTTTCATTGCTTTTAAATATTGACCTCGAGTAATATGTATGGGTTTGAATGTGTATATGTTGTAAAAATGAAAAGTATAGAGAGAAGGAATTTGTGGTGATACCTTAGGTTACCTTCAGGATCTTTTGTTGGCTTATGAACATGCTAAATGTCATGCATGTTGATTTGAATATTTTTCTGCGAGATGTTGGAATTATTTTATAGGGACTGAGTATCCTATAGAAATTAGGAAGATCTAAATTTGCATTTTTTCTTTGTTGTTAGACCATTTTGATGATTTTGTAATTGTAGAATTCCTTTGAATTTAATAGAGTACTTTGTTGTATCTTTTATATTATTGTTGTAGTTTTTCCTATAGGATGCAGGGGATTCTGTAGGATTCTTGCAAACTATATAGAGGGTGAGATTTTGTTGATTTTGATTGTGTTGATGCCGATAGTGTTGATATGGTTGTGACAACAATATTTTATGTGATGGAAACCTAACTTTCATTTATTCAAAATGACCCTATAGGAATTTATGTTTTCCTATAGATTATCTTATAGATCATTTTTACTTGGGAAAGAGGAGGAAACAAATGCAAATTGGTAAAATGGGAAATGTAAAATAATGGAGAGAAGAAAAGATATTTTTATTTTGACCCTATATATGATAACATTGAAAGTGTTATTTACGGAAATGATGATTGAATGTGCAAAAAGTTTTTGAAATGCTTACTGATCTGTTATTGTTGTAAATGATTGCATGTTTCTAATCCTTTGCTTCTTGTGCAAAAACTTGTTGATATGAAGTTCCTTGGTACATTCAAAACATACAAATTATTATAATATTCCATTTTTTTCTCTTTTCTTTTTCTTTTTTTTATCTCAAGACAAGGGTGCCATTGTTGGTTTTCACTAGTGTCTTGCCTCATCGAGCCTCTGGAAGGTTTTCCTGACGAATATTTTTTCTTTTAAATTTCTCATGTTTGATATCGCCTTCATTGAGGTTTTAAATCAAAGACTTGTCCTAGATATCTCAGTGAGGTTTTCATCTAAGTATTTTTTCATTTTTTTTCTCTGTATCATATCACTCCTTATTTGGATCGATTGAGAGAATCTTTGTTGGTGGTTGATCCCCCCCTGGCGGACTTCCTACTGGTGGCTGAGGTAGAGAAACACTCATAGGACCATATCCCAAGGAGCAACCTTCCACATCAAACTTCCGCATCAAACCATTCAATGTGGCATGTCCATTATGTGGATGTTTCAAGTGGATGTTGCGCATTGTTGGAGGTTGAACTTCCTTCCAACAAGGATCATTATGTTTGAGAACAACGAGTATTTCTACCGATGCTAGAATGGGATCTATGTCGAACCACAAGTATTTCCTGAACATAATCCATTGCAATAAAAATGCAGGAGAGATACCTCCATTTGTGTCGACCACCAAATTTAAATTCATCACTTGGCTAGCTCTGATTCCAAATTCCATAAATGGTGACTATAAATGCCCTGACGTTCATGTATTTTTCCATAGGTGTAGGAGTTATTTCCATGATTATGTGGTACCTCCACCATCATCACCAACATCATCTCGTCCAGAGTCATTTAACCAAAAGGACCATGTTGTTAAGTCCATGTTTAATACAAATACAATATGTATGTCATAGGAGGGGGATTCCATGGTTTTCGAGGTAGTTAATGGCATCTAATTTTAAGTGGGAGATCCTCCATATTGTAGGTTAATGGATGTCATGTCGTGNATAGAAATTAGGAAGATATAAATTTGCATTTTTTCTTTGTTGCTAGACCATTTTGATGATTTTGTAATTGTAGAATTCCTTTGAATTTAATAGAGTACTTTGTTGTATCTTTTTTATTATTGTTGTATTTTTTCGTATAGGATGTAGGGGATTCTGTAGGATTCTTGCAAACAATATAGAGGGTGAGATTTTGTTGATTTTTATTGCGTTGATGCCGATAGTGTTGATATGGTTGTGACAACAATATTTCATGTGATGGAAACCTAACTTTCATTTATTCAAAATGACCCTATAGGAATTTATGTTTTCCTATAGATTATCTTATAGATCATTTTTACTTGGGAAAGAGGAGGAAACAAATGCAAATTGGTAAAATGGGAAATGCAAAATAATGGAGAGAAGAAAAGATATTTTTATTTTGACCCTATATATGATAATATCGAAAGTGTTATTTATGGAAATGATGATTGAATGTGCAGAAAGTTTTTGAAATGCTTACTGATCTGTTATTGTTATAAATGATTGCATGTTTCTAATCCTTTGCTTCTTGTGCAAAAACTTGTTGATATGAAGTTCCTTGGTACCTTCAAAACATACAAATTATTATAATATTCCATTTTTTCTCTTTTCTTTTTATTTTTTTTTCCTCAAGACAAGGGTGCCTTTGTTGGTTTTCACTAGTTTCTTGCCTCATTGAGCCTCTGGAAGGTTTTCCCGATGAATATTTTTTCTTTTAAATTTCTCATGTTTGATATCGCCTTCATTGAGGTTTTCAATCAAAGACTTGTCCTAGATATCTCAGTGAGGTTTTCATCTAAGTATTTTTTCATTTTTTTTTTCTTTATCATATCACTCCTTATTTGGATCTATTGAGAGCATCTTTGTTGGTGGTTGATCCCCCCTGGCAGACTTCCTACTGGTGGCTGAGGTAGAGAAACACTCATAGGACGATATCCCAAGGAGCAACCTTCCGCATCAAACCATTCAATGTGGCATGTCCATTATGTGGATGTTTCAAGTGGATGTTGCGCATTGTTGGAGGTTGAACTTCCTTCCAACAAGGATCATTATGTTTGAGAACAACGAGTATTTCTACCCATGCTAGAATGGGATCTATGTCGAACCATGAGTATTTCCTGAACATAATCTATTGCAATAAAAATGCAGGAGAGATACCTCCATTTGTGTCGACCACCAAATTTAAATTCATCACTTGGCTAGCTTTGATTTCAAATTCCATAAATGGTGACTATAAATGTCCTCACGTTCATGTATTTTTCCATAGGTGTAGGAGTAATGTCCATGATTATGTGGTACCTCCACCATCATCACCAACATCAACTCGTCTAGAGTCATGTAACCAAAAGTACCATGTTGTTAAGTCCATGTTTAATACAAATACAGTATGTATTTCATAGGAGGGGGATGCCATGGTTTTCGAGGTAGTTAGTGGCATCTAATTTTAAGTGGGAGATCCTCCATATTGTAGGTTAATGGACGTCATGTCATGGACAATAACCCATCCAGGTAAGGTACTTATTTCTTTGTGAGATCAATGCATTCAAGGAGGAGGGGATCCTCAGGACTGAGAAGAGGATTGCATTCCCAATCCATTTCCCCCCTTGAGACTCCTATGTTGGAAACCTTATCATCTAGCTTGTTGGACATCCTTCTAAGATGGAAGGGGATCAGGACCATTTTTGGAAAGAGGAGAGATTTGAGAAGCTATAAATTGTTGAGAAGTCTCCAACTTGGGGAGACCTTACCTGGTGTTGCACCATTTAGAAGCTCGGATAACATAATCACAATGATTTGTGAGTCTCCTTCCACTACTATCCATAAGCACTTCCTTTGAATGGTAGTTTGAATACCTATGATAAGGGCTAACAATTCTTCTCCATTATTGGTGTCAAACTCCAGGTTGTCTTCCATCAAGAGTATCTAGCCTTGAGCATCCCTGATTTCCACTCCAAAGCTTGTTGGACTTGAATTTCCTTTATAATCCCCATCAAAGTTTAGTTTATCAAATCCTTGGGGAGGGAAACTCCAGTGGTTCTTTCTTTCTAAGAAATTAAATTTATTGGGAAGAGGATTTGGCGTAGGTTCCAGATAGAGGTCCCATTGAAGACAGATAGTCTATTCATTGTGGTCACAAGCTAGGTCCTCTTTCATCCATTTTTTTATTTTGACCATTTCTAGAATGAAATCCTTAATTTTGGTCCAGATGTCACCCCAATGTAACTATTTGGATCTAAATATCCTATGATTTCTTTCCTTCCGTATTTTCCAGAGGACAAGGCCTGGAATTAGTTGCCAGATTATGTTGAGGATTTGGTTTTTGAAATCTGAGAGTCTCCAGTTGGCGATAGTTTCATTGATGTTGTTTGTTTGATGATCCGAGGTTTTCATGATCTGGGTAGCTTGATTCCAAATGAGAGAGCTATAGTTACACTTGTTGAGTAAGTGCTCCAAAGTTTCTTCCTTTTGTTGGCAAAGAGGGTAGAAAGAGGGTCCCATGAAACCTAACTTTCTGAGATTATCCAAAGTGAGCATGCGCCTGTGCACTACCATACAGAGAAAGGTGAAAACCTTGGGCCAGAGTTTGAGCTTCCATATATTATTATAGATGATATTCTTTGGCATGTTGGAAAAATACGCCTTGAGTTCATAAGTTTCTTTGATGGAGAATGAACCTTTCGGTCGATACCCCCATCGAAGGATGTCTGGTCCTTCCTTGATGCGAATATTTTTTGGGAGCACCACATTCTACCACAGCTTCATGTCAATATTGATTATTGGGTTGAGGTCAGGTAATGAAGATCTCCATTGCCTCCACATGTAAGATGGGTGATTAGGTAACTAGTAGTCTGCTACATGGCTCAAGCCTAGTTGTTGCATCTAAGTTCAGATGTTGGATAGATCATCTTGGCTAGAAATAGGGGGATTTTGTTCCCATGAGTCTGTCCAAAAAAATGCCTCATGTCCACTCTAGATTTCCCAAAATGTGTGGTCACAAACCAAGGAGTGGTTCTTTCTTGTTGTGTTCCAAATTAAGGAACCAACTTTATCCTTGTTCCATATTATGAGATATGGTTCTTCTGTCATTGGGGTATATTTTCTCCACTAGATATGAGCCCATATATCTCCTATATTTTTGAGCCAACACCACCATATTTTGGCTCCCATAACCCTTTTTAGGATCAAAGTGGTTTCTCATCCCTAGAACTCTTGAAAGCTTTGGCCTGCATAACGTTTCCAAACTTACAAGATCCCATTTATGACCCTCCTTGGTGCCTTTCCATAGGAAATTTCTTTGAATGTTTCTTATGTATTTCAGGATGAATTTAGGTGCAGATAGCATGGAACTATTATACAAAGGAATGGCTTGGAGAACATATTTGATATGGACCAAAAGAATAGGTAAATTGAGGGATCAAAAGGTCCAAGAGTTGAGTCTTTTTTCCAGGGTAGCTAATAGTTCCTCCCAGGAACTATTGCTGAGAACAATGTTGATGAGTGGGATGCCTAGGTACTTGTATGGAAGGGATCTTTGAGTGAAATGAACGATTTTGGTGATATTGTCTTGAATTTTTCAAGGGGTATTGAAGAAACATTTTTGGGATTTATTAGTATTGAAGGAAGTTCCAGAGGCGACACTGATGTCATTCAAGATGTTGAGAATACACCTGGCTTCTAGGACAGTAGGGGAGCTGGTCATTAAGGTATTATCCACAAATTGTCCATGACAGATAGGAGGTTGGATGCCATGAAGGGGAAGTCCTTTTAAATAACCTTCGTTAATGGCCACTTTGATAAAGCGACTTAGGCCTCCAACCATTATGACAAAGAGGAATGGGGAGAGAGGGTCCCCTTGAAATATTTCATGCATGGGGGAGAAGGAAAATGATGGATCGTCATTGACCAAGATAGAGAAGAAGGATGACGAGGTGAGATTCATAATCTATTGAACCCAGTTAGCATTGAAACCAAATGCTACGAGGATAGAACAAATATATTTCCAACTTAATCTATAAAAATATTTTGAAAGATCCAATTTGATTAGCATGCCATACATACATGAAGTTTTTATGGAATGAATTACCTCATGTGCTAGGATGATGTTGTTCATAACTTGATGTCCTTCCACATATCCTGATTGCTTCTTTGAAATGATAAATGGAAGAATAGGTTTCAGTCTTAGGGAAATTAACTTGGTTAAAATATTGTAGATAACATTACATAAAGCTATGGGCTATAATTTCTTCAGATGTGTGACTCGCTCCTCCTTCAGGATTAGAGTGAGAAAAATAGCATTGAGTAATAGAAGCACTTGACCTAAGAACCTGGAATATTCAATGAGTTTCCAAACCTCTTCTCTAACTATATTCCAATAGTGGTGAAAACAATTTGTAGTGAAACCATCTGGTCTAGGTGATTTCTCATCTGGAATTTCCTTTATGGATGTATCCACCTCTTCCAGGGTAACTGATCTAGTGAGGGTCATGTTTTGTTCCTCTGAGATAAGAGTTGGTATGTGGTGGATGATTTTCCTTATGACATTGTTACACACCAAATTCCCACACTACTAAGTGTCACGCTTATGTATCACATTCTACTAAGTGTCACACTTATGTATCACATTCTGCTAAGTGTCATTTTTCCTTAATACTAAGTGTTACACTTATGTATCACATTCTACTAAGTGTCGCACTTAAATGTCATAGATTTATCATCATGTGGGAGTACTTGTCATGTTCCCTAGACATGATTGATGAGAAATACATTATTTGGAGGTCGAAATGTTACTTTTACCTTAATATTTTGACCATGTTTGAATGTCAATGTTCCCCTGCCCATATATAGGGAGAGTTGAACTCTTGTCAACACTCCTTTCCCAATTATAAGGGAGCGTTGTTAACTCCATATGTTCAGTGTTGGGGGAGCGTTGAAGTGGTTAGAGGAGGTTACAAATAGCCCACCTTGTTCTAAGGGTTAGTTCTGAGAGGATGAGGTTAGTTTAGGTCAAGGATGCAAGTCATATCTTGTGGCTCCATATTAGGAAAACTTAACATCCATGAGATAAGAAAAATCACAACTTATTGAGCTAAATCCTCAACCATTTCCCAAAATAATCCATGGTCGTTAAGCTTCCAACTCCTATATAATGAGGGCATTCTAAGGTGAAAGGAGGGAGAGGGTAGTTCATAACATCATACTTGTCGAATGGTAGTGCATGAAGGGGCTAGAAAGGAGAAGTTTGGAGGAATGCTAGAACAACATCACAAAGTTGTAAGTTTTTCCATGTTTTCCATTATTAATATGAAACTTGGATTATTCCCTTAATTGTATCTTGTTCAAATCATTTCATGAATTTTTGTCTTTGTTTTTATTTTGCATAGATAGATTTACTATTATCTAATGATATATAGTAGCATAAGAGAGTTGTCTCATCTCTTGAAGAGGTGCTTCCACATCAAGATATTAGAGATAAATTCTAACAGTTGGAGTATTGGGGACAACCTATAGGAAAGAGGTAAGACATTTCTCTCCCTCTCTCTCTCTCTCTCTCTCTNTAGAATAGGTTAAAAGGGGGGGATTTAGTGTCCAATTGTTTTTCCTTCTATCTTAGATTAAAGGAAACCTGATCCAAAGGGGGTTTCACATGTCCTTGGGGGAGAATTCACCACAACACGTGCCTGATATATATTGACATGGCTATGTTAAGAGGTCCTTATAATAGTCCACAAGTTCCTTTTCTATTGCCAAGTGGGTCAATATGGGTTGACCCCGGGATCCCTCCAAGCTGGAAATACAGTTTATGTGCCTACACTAAATCATAGATCGATGATTTTTTTTTTTGTTATTTTCCCCCTCTTTAAGCCACTTTTGCATGAATTTTGGTGCCATAACATTTCTTCTTGGACATATCTTTCATTGAACTTTAATTTGATTTGGGTCTCCTCTTATTTTAGCTTCTTGGTCACCCCATGAGTGATAATTTCATGTTGAATGTTTTGCATCTGTTGCTTGAGGTCTTTCTTTGCTTGGAAGATATTTCCAAAGGTAGTTTTATTCCAATATTTCAGGTGTTGTTTGAATTTTTTGAGTTTTTGTTGAAATCTATACATCAAAGTACCATGAGATATCGTTGCATTAGCGCACCATTGGCCCACGTTCTCTTGGAAGTCCTGATTTGTAAGCCAAAAAATTTCAAAGAAAAAATGTTTACGCTTAGGAGTGTTGATGACATGAATCCAAAGATAGATGGGCCAATGGTCTGATCCCGTTACTATTATAATTCTTGCTTCCATGGCTATACCATTCATCATCATTTCTTCAGAAACAAGAAAGAGATCCAGGCGAAAAGAAATCTGCTAGAAGCATGATCGCCTATTGTTCCATGTGAATTCACCATTAGTATTTTCCATATCTATCAAGTGGAGAGTGTGGACTAGAGAGTTGAAGTTGGTGCTTTCAGCATCTAGTCTGTGTGTACCTCCTCTTTTCTCATCCAAGGATAGGATCATATTGAAGTCTCTCCTTATTATCCATCGTTGTCCCTGAGTAATGTCTACCATAACTTCAAGATTTCTTAGAAATGCATCTTTCTCCCCTGGCTGGGGGGCATGGGGGTTCGAGGGTGGAGTCCTGGAGAGGAATATTTTTGGGGAAAATTTCCTTGTAAAATATTGTAATTTCCTAGTCAATCTGGACGATTCATTATATGGTCGCAGATCTATGGATGGAAGTTATGTTAAGGTTTTTTACCCTAGGAGGAAACCTTGTTTTATGAGGGAATTGTATTAAAACTATACATGAGTGTGATTATTGTATTATGAGAGAGGATATTGTGAGAGATAGAAGAGGAAGTTACATCGGGTGTGTTGTAGGTAGTGTTGGATGTATGGGTTTACCTAAGTTATACCTTAGCTCTCCAACAAAACCCTAGAAACCATCAACCCCTCTGGTAAACCAGAAGGCAACAATGCACACAAAGTGCACAATGCAGTCTTACCTGAGATGGATTATGGGTGATTGCATGACCCAAGTGTCTACAATAATGGAAGTGATGGAAATCATGGGAATGTTAGGCATATTAGTCTTCTTCTATTTCAACATGCATTCTACCATATCGTCATTCAGTTCTACCATTTATTCATCTTTTAACATTCATTTTGCATAATATAACATGTCTAATCTAGTGCATGATGTAAATTAACCTTGAAAATTCCATGTATCCATTGAACATAAAAGCATATAAAAGCATAAAAGACAACATTTCACACATTAACATAGGTTTTATCGTTGTTCACCCCCCCTTGGCTACGTCCACAAAGATATTCTTCTTTTTATTATTATTCATCAAATTAATAGGGTGTTGCACACATTACATCAAAAGTCTTCCATACTCCATGGGGCTGAACGGGGTCGCACCAAGCTCCACATATTGTGACTTGACCCTCAGAAACAATCCTTACACCTCAATTTTGACTCCATCTGAGTTCCATAGCTCTCAATAAAACTAGTACAGCGACTCAAAACATTTTCAAGATTGAACTCAAAAGGACTTCTCAACATACTTTGTTGGCATAGGGGTAGACCCAGGGTTCAATGCTCAATAGCGCACCAACAAGCCCTAACTGCTAGCCCTTTCAGCAACACCTGTGAAGTAGATGCAATTTCACTCGAAGTAGCAATAGGGCTTTGCAAGACATAAGCGTCGACAACCAGAGGAAATGCAAAGTGGATCCAAGGCAAAAACACCTAGCGACCTAGTTATTCTTTATCTCCCTTAATCCTACTGTGTGAGCTATATCTCAGATCTAACACAATAATGAAATAATAGAATAAAAGGAAGCAAAGTAACACAACATCAATCACACAGAACAACAAGATATATGTGGTTCACCCTCTCCCTAGGGCTACATCCACAGAACTGCATTTCTTGATATTATATGAAAACATGTAGTTCTATCTGCGCACTTAGCTTGTTGATCTCTCTCTCTTTATCTCCTTCTCTCCCCTTCCTGTGCACCCAGCTCCAGGGTTGATCTTCGCACCCAGTTGAAGATATTAAAATACAAGAATGCTCTCACACACAACACTTCTCTTACACAACAACAATAATCACTCTCTTAATTCAAAATGACCAACTCAGAACAAACAAAAAACAACAACAATGTTGAACCCATCCCAGGTCCTCTGGACCTTTACTTATACATTACATGAAAACCATCTAGGTGTCAAAACCCTAGATACCAAAACCCTAGATGTCTAAAACCCTAGGTCAACTTGACCGGCGTTTTCAGGGCTTCGCCAACCTATCTTTCTTTCTTTCCTGCGAGGTGCTCCAAAGCATCCATTGGTGGATTTTTTCGCTTGATGAGTTTTCCACGATCCATCTTCCTTACTGATCTATTCTCCTCGATATTCTCGTCTAATGACTCATTTTCCCTTATGTTTCTCCTTCTTTTCTGCTTCTTTGACTGCTTCAACCCATTCTCAGTCAATGTACCTTCTGTGTAGCTCGTACTTCGCCTGTATTCCTTAATCTTTGCTTTCTTCCATAACCAAGGGCCAACAAGCACCAAACACTCACATGTGACTCGTCCCGAGGCACTCCAGGTCTAAACCTTCTGTTTGACTTTGACTTTAGGCTGCATGGAGTAGCCTGTGCATTCTTCTTTGTCCCTCCCCACTATGTGCAGACTATCTTTTCTGTGTCTGGTACCCAATTTCAACTACATTTAGTACCTAGAACCTTTTTCTTTTGCCTTTATTGAGAGTTGTGAAGAAAATGGTTGTCATAGTACGATTTCAATTGGCTTCCATTCACTAAACCTTCCTTCCATTTTCCATTCAAAGTCTTCAACTCCTCATCTCCTCCTTCTGTAACATAGGAAACCTCATATGGCCCAAGCCAGTGTATCCTGAACTTCCCTGAATTCTTCATGAACTTTTTGTCGTATACCAATACCAAATATCCTTGCTTGAATGCTTTCTTCTTGATATGCCTGTCATGGTAGGCCTTTTTTCTTACCTTCTATACCTGCTGATGAAATACTGCAATGAATATGTCTTCCTCTAGTTCCACCAACTGCATGAGCCTGTTTTGAATAGTGCTAGTGTCATCAATATCTGTGAATGTTGAAATTATTATACTAAGAACCAAATATTCCATAGATACTACTGCTTCTAGACCATAAACCAACTTAAAGGGAGTCTGCATTTCCAGCTTCTTGCAAGTGGTTCTATAGGCCCATAATACTGTTGGTACTCTCAAATCCCAATCATCCCTATTCACACTACAAATCTTCATCAACACTGTCTCCAAGATTTTATTGAAAGCTTCGACTGTACCATTCACTTGTGGATTGTATGGACTGCTCTTCTGGTGGTGAAATTAAAATTCCCAAGTCAAGGCTTCAATAATATTATTAATAAAATGTGTTCCTTGATCACTCATAAGAATCTCCGGGCATCCAAACCTGGTTATGATATAATCAAATATGAACCACATAGTTGTAGTTACACTGTTTGGTTCCAATTGATGATGTCAATTAGAGTTTAATTTAATGTCAACCCGAGAAGGTAAACTTAGAAGTGCTTATCTAAAATATATAGATCTAGAAAAATTCCTAATTTGTCCAAGATCTTAAAGTTCCCTTACAAGAGCATATTCATCAAGATCTCTTTCAACAACTAATCAAACCTAGATCTAACAATTGTCAAGATCCTAAGGTTCTCTTACAAGAACAGCTGAATTTTAGGATCTCCTACAATATTAGAACATTTAACAAAAATTTAAAATATGAAATGAAACAAACCTAAATCTAATAATTGTATGAGGTCTTACGGTTCTCTTACAAGAACACTTTCAAATAATATTCTTCCAATATTAGAACTTTTAACAAAACTTAAGAGCTGAAATCAAACAAAAACATAAATTAAATTATACCTAAAATAAGCAAATAAGCATGCAAGTGAGGCCATGGGGGCCCTACATAACTCCACAAGCACACCACTTCAAAGGAGACTCAGATGTAGAAGCAAAATCAAAGTATGATTCTTTATTTCAAAATCTCCAAAACCAACTCTAAGATTACAACTCTCTCTAATTCTAAGATTACAAGCTTACAAATGAAGGAGGTAACACTCCTATTTATACAAGAGCTATGATAACAAACTCATAAATGTGATCCGCTAATATCTATTTAGTTCCATACATCTCTCAACCATCTAGACACATAACCCTCTTTTGTCCTTGATCTTCTCCATGAGATCATGATCTCTTATCTTATCAAATTCGAATTTGATCATTCAAGGCCACATAAAGGTGTTTTGGAAGCTTCTTTTGTACCTACACATGTCAACAAACTCATTCTGATTGTTAGGTATAAGTATAAGCATATTATTTTCTAAAGTTTAACCACAAATCCACTTAAAAATGTTAAGAATTGATAAACTTTGGAAAAGCATAGTTATAACCCAATGATGAGGTAAATGTAATGATGTGGAGGTGATATGAAGGTGAAATGGAAGTAATTGTGAAGGTTTTAGT
>JASDQU010241788.1:30417-55405 GCA_032191745.1 Picea mariana | reverse complement strand
AACATGTGGTAGAAATGTTTGTTGGGTTTTCTCAGTTAATTTCATGGGTGATACTCGAATTACATAGTCCTGTAGAAATTGCTCAGAGAATTGAATTACACAGTCCTATAGAAACTTCTTAAAGAAAAACCCTCTCTCTCCTTGATTTTTATCTCGACCCATTTGAAGCCATGTTGTATTCAAATTATCATTGATGTTTTAAAAAAAAAAAACTTTTCTCTAGTCACCTCATCTCTCACATAAATTTCCTTGAAGAACAAAGTAAAAAAAAAAATTGTTTCCTACCTTCTACAAGAAGGCATATTCCATAATTTCATATTGCTTCTCTCCTCCTGTATCATACTTTGTGCATGTAATTATATATATATATATATATATATATATATATATATATCATTGAGTGACTATTTTAGAAGCCATGGGAGCAGGGCTCAACAAGAGGGAACCCAATGAACCCTAAAAAATATATGATAATCCTAAAATTGTTGAAATTTTCTAAAGAAACAATTGGCTAGGGTATTTTGAAATATTAAGAGGCTTTTATAATGAGATATCCTTAGAATTTTCAGTTAACTTCCATAATATTTAGGAATAGGAATATGTAATAGAAACAAGGGGTTTGGAGATTAGATTAAATGAATCATTCATCAGTAGAATATATAGCCTACCAATGGGCCTCCCTTGGGATAAGGAAGAAATACAAGAGGTCACTAATGCTAAAAAATTATTCTTCCACCCAAATTAAAGGCCCCAAGAAGATAAAAATGAAATCAAAAGAGAAATCCTCCCTCACTCTTGTCCAGAAGTGGCCTATCACATTATCAAGTATGTCACTTATGAGGGGAGGATGAGTGTAGTTTACGCCTATCATTTCATAAACCTTCACCAACTAAGGCATTGCTACAATCAATAACCAACCAACAACCTCAGCCTCCCTTACTTCCTCCTTCAATCCCTGAAGGAGATGAGTACCAAATTGGTGAAGAAGGGAAAACATGAGTTCTTATCCCATCATGGGCTCATCAATATTATAGTATCATATGTCTAAAGGAATATGAAACACATATTTTTGTGTGAAAACTTTGTATATATGGACAAGCAAGCATTTTTGGAGGTACAAGAAAAAATGAGATAACAAATCCAAGAGAAATAAGAAGAAGAGAAGGTTGATAAACCCAAGAAAACATCCAGACCAAGGTCCTCAAGACATAAAAAAAAACAAGAAACTAAACATAGAAAAAGAGGAAAGGGAATTTTTTGACACCCTAACAACATTAAGAACCCCATCTATCATCCCATTGAATATCAAAAGTGCTTAACCTATTCAGCCTAGAAGAAGGAGGTCCTATAGGATAAAAAAAATTCAAAAGTAGGGGATTCCAATTTGATTACAACCCTCTCCACTCCAATCAAAATTGAGGAAACAAAGGACTCACCTAGTCCACAAAAACTATAGAAATCTAAAGGAAAACACCCCAAGGAGAAACATCAACCCTAGAAAAAAACCCATTGACAATAGAAGGGACTTCCAAGACTAAGACATCAGTAGAACAACTCCTTTATGCCACCATGTTGGAACTCAAGAAATCCAAGTTTGAAACCATAAAGTGGAAAAGAATGGCAGAAAACAACAAAGTGAAGAAAGAGGAAGAGGCCCCTAAAGAAATGGAAAGACAACTTCAACACTTGCAAGATAACTTTTAAATAATGACCATGCAGAAGGTGGAATGCAGTCAAAATCTCAAGGTTGAAAATCAGAAATTAAATCAAAGACTGGATGAAGCTAAGAGGGAGTTGGCTGTCAAAAATGAAAGACTAGAGATCATGGAAACTTCCATGAAGACCATAGCCAAAGTATCCATGGAGATAATAGAATGTAGACAATATGCTAGAGCATATTCCTTGTTCCTCAAGGATAAATGGAATAAGAATAAAATTGCAAGTCTATCCTAACAAGTGAGATATAACCTATACAAACCTAAGGATTTCTTGGATGCCTATCAAAACTACAACGTGGAAGAGAAGTAAATTATGTGTGATTTCTACTTACACAATATCGTCCTCCCACGCCCCTACAAATGGAACCCAAATCCATATGTTGGGGATGTTAAAATTATGGCTCTTACATCTTGGTTGAGACATGAAGAAATGAGGTTAGTTGAGCTGAAGAGGTATAAGGAATATGAACTTCACAACCCCCTATGGATTAGAGATGAAGCAACAAAGCCATGAGAGGTCATAGATAGTCATGGAATCCTTTCCACAGATAAGGAGATAGTTTCAATATGAGTAGCCAAATAGGTGGAAGCAATGGCACACCTAGAGGATACCTTGAGAATCTTGGGAGAGGAAGCAACATAAGCTTTCCACAGGAGGTAGCACTCCTTGCCTCACAATATACAAGTAATAGAACCTCACTCATCAAATTATATACAGATTTCCTTCCTCATAACACCTTGGTACAAGGAGACCATGAGAAAACTGAATATTGGGCTAAGAATGAACCCCCCTCTCCTCCTTCTTGTTGCACCAATGGATGATATCAATAGAGAAGAATAAGAGGCAGAGTGGGCAAATATAGTAAAGACCAAGGGATACCATGAAAAACAATCAATTAGGACTGTTACAGTTCCTCTAGAATTGTCACAACTCCTATAGAAAATTCCTGTAGGATAGTTTTAGCTAAAGTTTCTTGAATTTCTTACCTATATTTTCATGAAGTTAGCATTAGTTAATATGATAACAAAACGAATTGATATAGGATCAAGGGTTAAGTGTAATTAGGTTCATTTATTCCATGCAATAGTCCATCCTTTTCCATGCAATTTTTTTTCATGAAATGACATTTGTTTCTCTTCTTTGCAATAAGTTTGATTTCTTCTTACAACTCAATGTGTTTCCTTTCATGCAATTATAATAAATTTCTTTATTGCATATGGATTAGTTTCTCTCTTCATTTGGTGTGCTTCAATTCATACACGTAGCTTAAGTTTTTCATGCAATTCAAATTCCCATGCACAAGTTACAATCAGATTTCATGCATTAAACCCCTTGACTACTTCAGACCTAGGTTGTTGTCAGTGGAATCTACATATACTTTTCACATCAACTCTAAAGTTTGTACGATCCTTGGGTTGACAACTAAAGTAACAAACTAAGGAGATACTAACATTATTGATGTTATTCCAAGGCCCACCACTGCTTTTGCCTCTTAAATCTATCCCTACGGTGTTTTGAGGAATTGTTGCTTGAACATGTTTTCTTTTCTTATGAGTTGCATTCTATGATGATTCATGCTTGATTTGATTTTGATTTCTTCTTTGATCTTTGATCCTTACTTTGATCTTATGTTTTCACCTCGCTTGGTTTCCTTGAAGTATTGTCTTTGTCATATAAGGTGGTGAAGGTAACCTTGCATTTGTGAAAATTATGGAGGCTTATGAGATTAAAGATAAATAGTTTTATTCCTGGAAATGATGTGATCTGGGCCAATGATAATATGCTCATAAACAAAGTCTCACAAAATGATTTTTCAATTTTCAATCTTGAATATGAGTTTTGTAGCATCATAAAAATTGTCACATTATGCTTTGTCGCTTTTATTTTTTTCATGCGTAATCATTGGATCACTTGAATATGCTTGCTTTTGTCTCCATTGATACTATTTGAAGAATCATTTGAACTTATTGAAATCATCTCACACATCTAGTAGAATTAAAATTAGGTTTTTGTAAAGCTTCAACATTATCACCAATGAACTGGTTTCAATGCTAAATCAAGTAAGTTGAGCATTTTGGCGGATCAAAATAATTCAACTGGAGCTTAGACATATGCAAATCAATATGTGCCTTAAATTTTTTATATAAGAGATTGGGAGCGAGCTAATGGTTTTCAATTTGATCAGAGAATATTTTTTTATGAAGCCTATACTTTCATTAAAAAATGTTTTTCGGCATAGTTGTGCTCTTTGGTGAATTTGATTATTTTTCTCGTGAATCACACAACTTTTGGTTTTTGATGTCCACAAACTCATTTTGATTGTCAAATATTCTACTTGCAAACATGATAACATGAATTAGCACATTAAGAGTTTCATAACATAATTTGTCTTTGATCTCTCCTAGAAATTGTTTTCCTCTCTTTTCCTTGAATGAAAAACTAAAGATTCTCGTCTTAAGGAACATTTTTCATTTTTAAAAATAAAATATAAATAATGCTTGTGTGTGTGTGTGTGTGTGTGTTCATTTTTTATTTTTTTATTATTATTGCCTGACAAGAACATGGGGTTTTATGCATCACATCAGGAAGAAGAGACTCGGATTTGATTTGGTTTATTGAATAATGCTTAATGTTGAATGCCAGACATCCCAAATTTAGATTATATTTTATATGGTTAAATCACTATATCCAAACTTGTTTTTCAATTTCTGAACTTATTTCATCTGGATGTCCGAAATATGGCTTCCACTTTTTTGTGTGTAAATTCACTTTACTTGGATTCTGGATCCAACGTCATCTTATGTCATCGTTTTATCCAGGTTACCTTTTTTTTTAGATCTAGAGGAATTGGTAACACAACTAGGATAACCTAGGCGAGGGCTAGGTTCAAATCCGGTTGGTTTCCACTATAACCCCAAGGCTAGTGCGAACATGCCGCAAGACAACACCTAGCAGGAAACTTATGACTTAGCAAGAGTCGAGACGTCCTGAAGCCCACCGAAATGGAAACTTCTATCCCAGGGGGCATCTACTCTTCTAGCCTTATCACAATGGGCCAATGTATCGATGGGGTTTGATCCCTGGTGGGTTGGGTGAAAATCATTGTCTCCCACCAATAGGCCCCAAGTCCTTGACTATCCAGGTTACCTTTTGCAAAGCTATAATATCTGAACATCATGACACTCCTTCTCATTTCTTTTAAAAGAATAACTTTTGTATCTAGATTTGAGATCAGCTTATGTCATCACATCTGGATGTTGGACATCCAGGTTCTCCTTTTCATTCCTAAAATATTTTACATCCAAATTTTGGATTTAAAGTCAGCTCACGTAATACCTGGGCTTACTTTCATCTAGATATATGAAAATCTGGTCTTATCTTCATTTGTATTAGTTTTTATTTTTTCTGGATTTTGTATTCACTTTGAAGTGATGACCGCATTAAGCTCCATCCAACTACACACATTTTCACTTGAATTTTTAGTTGATAAAATGCTAGTTTCTATGCAAGGACTTGGCTGGTTGAAAAGAAGCTTACAATTTGTGATTTTCGCAAAAGTGCCTCCCATGAAGCCAAGAGGTTGCATAAAGTATTTTGAAGGAAACAATGATAGAAGGTAATGATTCCAATGCCACTGAAGACCAAAATGAAGAGAATGAAAGAACCAAATCACAAAGTATTTTGACCAACAGATCGTAGAAATTTGGGATGAGTTTGAAGAAGAGTTGGACCATCAAGAAATGTAGCAAAGTTGGTAACCAAAAACAACTTTGCAGATTGGGTGATGATTTTGTTGGTTATGAGGGAAATGCATTAGATCAGTAAAAACACATGGATTCATTGCATATATAAAAATATTTAACCACAAACTTGTTGTAAGAAAGGCCCGTCAATTTGCTGAGAAAAAAGGTCACCAAAATGCAGTAAAAATTGGCATGAATTGTGATATGACCCCAAGGGGGCATATATGTGATTAAATGTACATGTAATGCGTAAATATAAATGTAATAAGGTCGGCCTAATAATAATGGGGCCACATGTGTAATGTGTGAATAGGTATATATAGAGATCATGTAGTCATTATTGAAGAGATGTGAATTGTGATGTATGGATGAATTGGGAATTTGGAGTTTTTCCTATTCTTTAAGGAGTTATTGTGTAACTCATCTATCTTATCTATATTGAAGTTGTGCTCCACACTCACATGTATAATTTTAATCATTTGGTTCATAACATTTTCTCATACCATATACATTTAACCCCTTGGCCATTTTATTTTATGAGATACAATCTATACAAGTTAGGGCCTTTTACTAGCCCTCGAATAAGTCTCAAATGAGTCATTTTGAAAATTTTGCTACAACCCCCTGGATGGGGTGTGTTATCACATATAGTTGTCAAGGGGCAAAAGCCGTAGCTATGAGCACAAATTGCAACACTTAGAGTGACCCTGATATGGACTCAAATCAGGCGAGTGAGAAAGATCAATTGTCAATGGCGGAGATCCATTAGGCAAACAAGATCGAAGACCATCGAGTTATCGAGATCACAAAGTTTAGCGTCTGACAGAGTCCCAAAATCATGAATCCAATCCTATCTATTGATCCTTGGAAGGACACGTGGTGAACGATTAGCCATTTTGTGGTTTCTCGAGATGGAGCGGTCAAGGAGCAGAGTCGTCAGAAATTGCGAAATGGAAAATCGTGAAAAGATTGCAATCATTGATCAAAGGAGAGATCTAGACCATTGGGTCAACTTTTCATGATTTCATGAGTCAAGAAAGCAAGAGGGTAGATTCTTGAAAAATCGTGAAGCATGAAGCCCCAAAATGATCTTGGTCATCCATTCCATAAGAAAACATGGCGCAGGATTAGCATGGAGAAAGTCATTTTGGGAAAGTTGAAGTGAAAAGTGCCGACGACCCAAGGTCTCGAAATGCAAATATTCATCTAGGCTGTCTATTTCAAAGGGGATGCATGGCACCTAATCCAAGAGATCATGATTTTGCGACTCATAGGTTTGGGCATGGAGTACAACGTGAGTTTGCGAAACACGAAATCGCAATGCGCCTAAGAGTTGGGTCCATGATCATAGCCCACGGTCATATGGTAACAGATCCATAAAGAAAGGGAAAGCGCCTGTCGAGCAACAGGTGGATGAGATTGTTAAAAGAAAGTCTGTCTGTCGATCTAGACGGCTCATTTCGCGGGATCGAGCATCAAGATATTTGAAATCAAGGGGAGTGAAAACTCTCGATAGGCGAAATCCCAAAATTTATTATGGGGGTGTGTAAGTTCATGACTTGAGGTCGCATGGAGTGATGAATGGGATTTACGCCAAGGGCCAAACTTGGAGGAGTCGTGAACATCTCCTGGATTATTCATGGGTGTTAGGATCCATCATGATCCTGATGCAACTAATTAATGGAAATGGGGAAGGTGATTGAAGCCTCATTTCACCACATAATTGTAAAGCATGAAAATATGGCCGTGGATGGTAGACTGTCAGCCGAAAGTTCCCTGTCATGAATTTTCTGGTGAAACCCATACAACCTGTTGGCAGCCATTTTCATTCCAATCTTTTCCTTACAAGCTACCTACACAAGGTTTTTGAACCCTCAATACTCGTCACAATTTTTTTAAAAACGACACTATTATCTTTCGCTTTCGCATACCTGCTTTTCTTTTTCATTTTCACGACTGCAAGCATGAAAACCTATAGTTTGGATTCATGTTGATTGCATTAAAATGATCTTTTGGATTTTTATGAACCTATTTGTTTATGTGGTCATAACTCTTTTACCTCCAACTCACCACTGGTCACACATTTATCAAAACATCAAACCACCACTCACTTTGCATTTGACTATTGTTAATATGGTTTCAATTTATAAATTTGTTGATGCAATGGTTATTGGATATTTTGGTGTCTTTGATCAAATCGGTGATGCAATGGTTTTATTGAACACATTAGTTTTGCGTCAAATCGTGGTTCATTTGACATGTTGTTTACAATGCTTTTTGATATGCACTGATTTGAATATAACAAGGCGCTGTCGATTGTACAACCCAACATGATATTTTTGCATGGTCCCAATTTACTACACCACCCTCGCACGCATAGGCATTAACGCTCTGTCTTGCATTTCAGGTTGCCTCTGCTTGTTTTGGGGAAGCTGCGGGAAAAATGGTTCTGTGTCTACCCTATCAAACCCTATCACCGGTTACCCTGTTGATATTGTGTTATTAACTATGGATCCTGTAGTGCGAATCGAGCCCAACGGTGCCCAAACTTTGTTGTTGTTTGATAACGCCCGAGAGGACCTAGAGAGGAATGGTTGGTTGGTTTTTATTGAGAAGCTCGAGGGTTTCAACCTGGCAGTCGCTCAACAATTTGCACTTACATTCGATGGATGCAAGGCCAAAGTTGGGGAGATCCAACTCGAGTTGAACTAGGATTTCCTTAGCTCAGCCACTGGTCTGCCAGTCGAAGGGAAAAAATGGTTTAAAAATTCGAAGGTTGATGAATTACAATGGCCACTGCTATTTACCTCAAGGAAAATCAACAGTTGTGATAAAGGTATGCCAGTTACAGCTCTCAAATCTGGATGGCATGATTTGTTGTCTATTATCAAGCATTTCATTACATGCGAGGGTAGATACGGTTTATTTTTCCTATACAACCTACGGCTACTCATGAGTTTCATAGATTTTCCCTTAAATATGCCACATTTCCTCCTTCGGAGTTTATATAAAATGGCCAAACGTTTCAAGAGGGAGAAAGCCGACTCTAGCCTCTTCCACCAATGTTTAATTAAAATTATTATAGTTCATCAATTGAGGTTGAGTGGCGATTGTTGGGAAGCTTTCTTGTTGAGGAACGACTTTGCTAGTCCTGAAATTGGACAAGTTGACAAGACTGTGGTTACAGAAACCCTTGTCAGGATTTTCATTCCCCCTCCTACACTCTTGCCCTCTGTTGAACCCTCAACCTACACAAACGATGCCCTACCCGACACCCTGCCTGACTCATGTCTAAAATACAGTGCTAAGCTTCTTAAGAGGTCTGCAAAGAAAAAGGGTAAAAGTTACAGTGACATCAATTGCAAGGGAAATATGACCGCGCGTTGGGTTTCACAGTGCACTCGCAATAAACCTAAACAAAACATAGAACAAAAACCAATTTTGTTGAGTGAATATTCCGATTCCGAAATCGAGCGGTTTCTAACTAAGGAGTATCCATACTCACACGACCTTTGTTCAGTCAAGCCCTATGACTATGTGACGAACCTCCCGCCATGCCTTAAAGATGACCCCAACTTCCCTGGTATCAAACTCGACAGTGGAACTACTGGTAAATTAAGAGATTCTTCACCTGTAATTACACGGCCTGATCAACCACAGTGCAATGAATGCAAGTCGTGGCTCGACCGATATTATACAGATGTCCCTTTTCTCCAATCCCAAATCAAGTCCTTGGAGGACCGAGTAAATGTGCTAACCAAAGAAAACGACAGGTTTCTAGCTAATGATAAAAGGCAGAAGACCACAGGCTCTGTTTTTTTCAAAAATGTAGAGGCGGCCACTGCCATTGTTAATTCAAAAATAGCTTGATCAAATCGAATCCCTGAAACCAAGGTATGTTATTTCAAGAATGATTTTAAAATGATTTTGTTTGTGTTGAATTAGCATATAGGATTTGTTGGCTTAAATCGCATCCATTTCTGTTTTGATTGAATGAATAATACACGATTTTGTTTATAATAATAACCAGCTACAGAATCGTGAGATTCTATAGCTAGTTATGAAAATTTGAACTGTTTTGATTTCACAACTAAAATACAATCTGAAAATCATGTATTCTTGTGCATTGATAGGTACACACAAATTTTAAAGGAGATTGGATCAACTATGGCATCTTTGAACATGCTTTTTCTTTACATACTTTTGGATTAGGCTATTAGTTTTAGATAGAAATAAGAATTTGGGAGATTTTATTCCCATAATTTTTGCAACAGCTTTGATAATTTCCACAAGGAATGTTTGATCCTATGGCCTTTATATATGTATTATTTTTGTAAACAAACACCATCACTGCTTGGGAGCAGAGACTATGAATTGATGATTATTCAAACTCGAATGAAAGTAGATGTTTGTACGGCTTTAGCTTCAATATATCATACTTTTGTTCAAGTTTTTGTTCATTTCAATTTGTAATCAAATTTTTGACTACTTTAGATATCATAATTTGTTACAAGTTGATGTGATGGGATTTAAATAGTGTCCATATTTGATGTCTCTCACTTTACATACAACAATTATCCTGTTTCAATTTAATGAACAGAAGGTTAATCTTCTTTGTTAAATGAGCAGTTATATACAAATCTTTGCAGTGAGATTTATCTTAATGTAATCATTTGCAAATTATAAAATTGATGTTGCTACATCCTTTACATGTTCTGTCGTTAGCATTCAAAAGCATTGTTGCTTCGTGTTTACGTGAAGTATTGTAAAATCTGGTGCGGGTTGGCCTCATCAAACAGTGAATGCAGATGCTATGTACAGGACGAGTATGAGATGATAATTTTAGGTCAGTTTGTTATTTCCATTTTAATAGTTTAATTAATATAAGAATTCTCTGTAGTTTAGATACACCGTACAGATTTTTATTTTTATTTCTTAGTTAGATAGCTGTCATTTCATTTCTTTTTCATAAAAGTTACAAAAATAAAAATAAAAATACTAGCTTCGCTGTCAAAAGACAATTCATATATGATTTTGCAGATTTCAATCAAAATTTGCATCTTGTGAATACTATACATATGATAGAGATTTAAATATATCAATACATTGTACATTTAATAAGTAGGATTACTATTTTATCAATATTAAATAGCGAACTGTGAATATATATTAGACTTGTATATAGTTGCAGCAGCTGGTTTTTTTTACTTACTTAGTTTCTTTAGTTTAGTTTTTTCACTTTCCTAGGACTTAGATCGACCAACGGAGCCGCTAAACCCATCGGAGTGGATCAATCCAAACACCTTGGGTTATTTAGACAACCCCGGACCGGATTCACTCCTCCAGTTGACGAGCGATCAATTTCACCCGTCAACAAATGGCACTAGAAGGAGGGCCTGAAAATTATTAATGGCACGAGGCGGTCATAAGACTCCTCCACCACCCAACTGCTCACCTATAATGACAAGAAGTCATTCAAACGACAACATCGTCCTTCAAACAACAACCACATCAAACGACGATCTACGGATCACAGTTGAACCAGTAACCCCAAATCCTATAGGTGGTGACGTAAAAGAGATTGTCCGCCAATCTCTCATAAGAACACATAGTGCCTTCTCCCATTTAAGGCAACCAAACTGACCTAGAACAAATTGGAGGCACTAACCTCACTTTAAACCCTACAGATCCAATCCTCACTCCTGCAGCAGGAGGATCTAGTATACCACCCTCACCACCTCCATCATCCCCTTCTTCTTCTAGAGAAGGATCCTCTAACGAAGGCAGTTCCTCATCCTAGCCTTCGACACCGCCCACACCAATGGACAACCAGAACAATCCTGCCAGACCCTGGCTCGACCAAGATGCAGTAGCCATACCCGGGCCTCAACATCCCTTGTCCAAACATCCGGAGAAGTGGCTCCCCAAGTTTGACCCAGACTCTAAACAGATCGTCGAAGATCACATCAAAAAGTTTATGTTAGCCATTAGACTCCGTAATGTTGAGCACGAAGACGTAGTCTGTAGATTGTTCCCCTATACTTTCGAGGGAAATGCCTCTACCTGGTACTTTGCCCAACAGCCCCATACCATCGTGTCATGGGAGAAGTTTGAATCTTGCTTTCTTGAGAAGTTTGGAGACGATAAGTCCCCAGAAGTTCTAGTCATGGAGATTTCTAGTTTAAGAATGAACCCCAAAGAGAAAATCAAAGACTTTAACCAAAGATTCTTAACACTAAAGAACCGAATCCCTACAGATTCGATGCCTGCTGAGAATCTTATCATAGCATATTATACGAAAGCCTTACATCAAAGTATAGCCATTTGGGTAAAGAGATCCAAGAAAGCCACGTTGTTAGAGGCCTTCGAAGAGGCCAATCAGATTGAGAAAGACATTCTCAACTTAAAAGACACTACTAGCAACGAAATAGAGACTAGTTCATCTTCCAAAAAGAAAATCAAAATCCTCCCTAGACCTACCCAAAATAAAACGCAACCTGAAAGCTCAGATTTAGAAAACTTACAAAAAGTCGTTCAAAAAATGTCAAATCAAGTTATAGATTTGAAAAGGATGGCCGAAGAAGCTTCTTTGAGAAAAGGGCCTTACAAACCCCCGTTTAGGAAGCCTTTTCCCACCAATCGACCTAATTCAAATACTGAGGGCCTAAATCTAGAAAGCCTACAATTCGCTATTCAAACGATTCTAGAAGCCTAGGATAACTTGATGCCCCCTGAGATCCTTGAAGAAGTAGTTGAACAAGAGACAGTTGAAGAAGATGAATCTTCTCTGAACATTTTTGGACACTTCTCAGACAACATTTTTCAAGCTAATTTCGAGACAGTTCATCCCTACAATACTAGGAGTAAGACAACAAACAAACCTTCTTCTGAAAACACTACGAATTTGCCCCCAAAACAGTCTAGAACAACTGAGACTAAACAGAATTATGCAAACCCAAACTTAGATTATGATTTGGTTGAAGATCTAAAAAAGTTAAGGGCTAACATTTCTGTTTATGAATTATTAAAATTTACGTTTCTGCTACAAAAAATGTTATAGAATATCGTAGAGAACAGCAAAAACGACAATCCAAGAAGTAGCAAAGTTTTTTAGAATAACCCAAAAGTTCCTCAAAAGGCCTCAGCTAAGAATAATTCTAATCCTCATGAGAAAATGGACCTTCCTGTAAATAATGTAACAAATGTAGATAAATTGGTTTTAGAGGCTGCGAGTAAAAAGCCACAAGCTTCCACCATTAGTACTCGTAGAAATGTCCCTCCATTTTTGTTAACTTTTGAAATTTTTAATAGGAACGTGCACAATTGTATGGTAGATTCAGGAGCGTCATCCAATGTAATGCCATGGTCTGTGTGTCAGAAGATTAATGCTGAAGTTGAACCATCCACCTTAAATATCATCCATCTTGATCGAACTAGTGTTAAATTTATAGGAGAATTAAGGAATGTGCTTATAAGATTATCGCCTAACCCCAAAGTTCATCAAGTGATTGATATTATTGTTGTAGATATTCCAGAAGTTTATGGTTTGTTTTTAAGCAGAGACTGATCAGAGCAGCTACAAGGCTATTTTGCGACAGATTGGTCTCACTTGTGGCTGCCCGAGAATGGAAAGCCCAACAAAATCAAGGTAAATCGTGAATGTTACCTAAAGTTCACAGTGACAGATTTAAATGATCCCACTGAACCATTTACACCTTCTGCCGATTCACCCAAAATACAAGGGATGGATACCTTTTTTGGCAATCTCATGGCCGAAACTTCCACTATCACTAACCCAGAGCAACAGTCTGAAATTGTGGCATATGTGTGGCCAGCAGTTTCTACCCAATGGTCTCATGCGCTCGACAAAAATCAAATATAGTCTCTTTACTTTGACAGGTCAAAGTCCAAGGAAGGAGTTGGTGCGGGCTGGGTTATTATTGATCCAGCAGGTAACAAAATCCTAATTGCATGCAGGTTAGAGTTTGAATGTACAAACAACACAGCAGAATATGAGGCTTTATTGCAAGGTCTCGGGAAAGCATTAGATATGAACATTCAAAATTTGACTGTCTTTGGCGATTCGGAAATCGTGGTTAGACAGGTAAGAGATTCTATCCACTGTTTATCTCCACATCTTAAAAGCTACCAATCTGAGGTATGGAATTTGATGAATAAGTTTTCTTCTTTTAACATAAATTCTATTCCTAGATTGAATAATTCGGAAGCTGATTTGTTAGCTAACATAGCTTTGAAACTCTTTCCTGCAGAAGGCTTGTCCCCGAATGCATTCTCCGTCGAACTGTTGTTCAGGCCATCCGTTCCCGACAACATCATGAATTGGAGAGTCTTCGATGACGATTAACAAATTATTAGTTTCCTGCATATGGAAGAAACTTTCCAAGGTGCAATGATCAACAAATGCACTCATGACGAGAATCTTCGCGATTTCACGGTAATACCAGATCCGAGATCTCCTGAATCTTCATTGGACATGGTAAATTCTATCCCTAAATCTGTAGTTAGATTAGAAAAATTTTATGATCTTCAAGACAAATTCAAAAAATCAGTCAACTATAAAACAAATAATTCCTCTTTATTGTATGAAAAAGTAAACTTGGGAACTAATGACAATCCACAGTGCATTAATTTAGGGGTGGGGTGTTCTGAACAAGAGAAAGACGCGTTTATTAAATTGTTTAAGGAATTCAAAAATGTTTTTGCATGGATGTATGATGACCTAAAAACCTTTGATCCTAACATCATACAACACGTCATTCCTATGAAACCCCAAACCTTGCCATTTCAACAAAAGTTAAGAAAAATGCACCCTAAACTCGAACCGACCGTCAAAAAAGAATTAAATAAACTCCTGAATGCTAAGATAATTTTCCTAGTTAGGCACACACAATGGGTCTCTAATCTGGTCCCTGTTCGAAAGAAGAGTGGTGAAATCCGACTATGCGTCGATTTTCGAAACCTTAATCGAGCGTCTGATAAAGACAACTACCCTGTCCCACCCATGGAATAGATCCTTCAACAGGTATCTGGTTCTGAAAGATTATCCTTATTGGATGGTTTTTTAGGGTATAACCAAGTCCTGATATCTCCTCCAGACCAACTTAAAACTACCTTCTGCACTCCATGGGGCACCTACGCTTATAGAAAAATGCCCTTTGGACTCATTAATGCTGGTGCCACTTTCCAGAGAGCGATGGACACCGCTTTCCGAAGCTTAATCAATCAATCTGTCATAGTTTACCTAGATGATGTTACTGTATTCTCGAAAAACAAAGCTGATCATCTATCTCATTTGAGATCCATTCTACAGTGATGTCGTAAATACGACATTTCCTTGAATCCTAAAAAACCTATCTTCGCAGTAGAACAAGGTAATCTCTTAGGATTTATTGTATCAAGCAAAGGGATGATTATCGACCCTGAAAGGACTCAAGTCATATCAAAACTGCCCCCTCCCTCATCAAAAAATTCTATGTAGTCTTTCTTAGTCCAGATAAACTTTGTCAGGAGATTCGTCCCTAGTTTTTCAAAAATGGTGAGACCTTTACAGAATTTAATAAAAAAGGACACACAATATCATTGGGGACCCTTACAAAACCCAACTTTTAATTCAATAAAAAATGCCATAATAGATGCTCCTTCTCTGATGAGCCCCGACTTTTCTCAAGACTTCACTCTCTACACATTTGCTACTGACCGCTCCTATGCAGCTGTCCTAACTCAAAAGAACGCTGAAAACAATGAAGTCTCAATTGCCTTTATGAGCTCAGCTTTAAAAGGCGCAGAACTTAATTACCCAGCAGTAGATCAGCAAGCCTATGTTGTTTTTAAAGCAATAAATCACTTCCAATCTTATCTTTTGAAATCTAGGACGAAAATTATTGTCCCTTACCTGGTCGTCAGAAATCTGTTAGTGCAGAAAGAACTGGGTGAAAAGAGGGCAAATTGGGTCACCTCCTTACAAGAGTATGACATAGAAATCACCCCAGAACAAATAGTGAGAGGCCAAGGGCTATGCAAGTTAGTCGTTGACTCAGCGACAGGACAATAAGAAGAAAATGATATGTCAAACCCAGGACAACACTACCAAAATTTAATCTGTTGTGCACAGAACCCTGTTAGCCCCTGGTATGATGATATAAAATTCTATCTTGAACATGGGTCAGCCCCCCGTCACCTGGATCCCACTAAAAGAAAGCGCTAAGGTTAAAATCCGTCTCCTTTCAGTTGATTAATGGTATTCTATTTCGTCAAAATTTTGATGGAGTACTAATGCGCTGTCTTGAGAAAGATGAAGCAGAAAAGGTCTTATTAGAATTGCATGCAGGAGAGGCCGGTGGGCATTTTGGTGGGGATACCACTGCCCATAAAGTATTAAGAGTAGTTTATTATTAGCCTACACTTTTTAGAAATGCCTTGTGTCACAAGTGTATTATTTGTCAAAAAGCATTCGGGCGGATACAGAAACCAGCCTTCCCTTTGCAACCTGTTTCAGTAGACTCCCCTTTTCAACAATGGGGTCTTGATATTATAGGTCCAATCAATATGCCATCCTCATAGAAACATAAGTTTATCATAATAGCCACAGATTACTTCACCAGGTGGTCTGAAGCTGCCCCATTAAAAGCTGTAAATACCAGTGAGGTAATTGCCTTTTTAAATTAAATTATTATTACTCGTTTCGGTATCCCTGACTGTTTAGTATTCGATAACGCTTCCTATTTTTCGTCTCTTGAGATGAGTGAGTTCGCTCTAGAAAAAGGAATTAAATTAAAATATTCTGCCAGCTATTACCCTTAAGGCAATGGATTGGCAGAATCAACTAATAAGAATCTAATTAAAATCATCAAGAGAACGGTATTTGAAAATCACAAAAATTGGCATAATGCACTGTTAAACGCAATCTGGGCAGATAGAGTAACTCCGAAAATTGTTGTGGGTAATTCTCCCTTCTTTCTCGTCTATGCCAGAGAAGCAATTTTGCCACCATATATTCTTCTTCCCTCACTGCAGCTATCACAGAAAATACAGGAAGAGGACTGCCCCCCTTTGGAGAATCGAATTAACGCATTATTAAAACTAGAGGAAGTGAGGGCTCAAGCAAAACGGAAGTTGGATCAGCATCAACTTGTGGTTAAAAGCTGGTTTGATTCCAACTCTGCCTCTAACAGAAACTTTGAAGTAGGTGACCTTGTCCTAAAATGGGACAAACCACATGAGGGAAAGGGAGAGCATACGAAGTTTCAGAACTTATGGCTAGGATCGTTTTTGATAGCTGAGAAATTGGGTCCCAGCTCTTTCAGATTATAGAGTCTAGAGGGACAGCCAGACACCTATCCGGTGAATGTCCAAGCTCTAAAAAGGTATTTTTCTTAAGGACAACCCTGTGTAAATATTTTTCCTTTGTTTGTTTTTCATTTTTCTTTACTGTTTTGGTTTTGATTTCTCCCTTATGCTTACCTTTTTTACTTTTGAAATACATATACCTGTATCATGAATTGTTCAGAATAAGAGGACATAAATTTTTTTTCTCTGAAATAACTGCTGAAAGTTTGTTTAAACATCAATTATGATATGCTTTTGAAATTTACAGCCATGTTAAAGAAAGCCTGTTGTTTGAAAGGAGTTTATTGATTTCAATCTGTAATTGAAGCTTTTCATGATCATCCATTTCTTCTTACGCTGTCTCTGTTCCTTAAGAGAACAACTCAGAAGATGTCTCCCTGCCTTCGAAGGTCGGTTTATTAACAAAATATCTCTAGATCTTAATGAAGGACAGTTTTTAAAAAATATATATATACAAAAAAAAATTTCAAGGTCTGTAATTTATTAAAATATGTCCAAAATATCATAATTTTCAGCGTCACCCCGCTCAATTATATATCTTTAAAAACCAAATAAATCATTAAAGAGCCGTGGGAAGTGCTTGTAAACCCACCGGGATACTGAACAGGTCTGTTGGCAGTGGGTAAATGCAGGCATGATGCCAAGATAACTTCGTCGGGGTACTGAACAGGCCCGTTGGCAGCGAAGCAATGTCGAGTATATGAAAATTTTCAGATATGGAATCTCTTGACCTTAAATGTCCTTCGTTCTGATCTGGAACTTCTTGGTAGGATACAAATATCAGAGTGGGTTAAATGACAAACCTGTCAAGGCTATGGACGTCTGCTGGAAACAGTGGATCTGTCAACAATATTGGAGATTTTAACCTTAGTATCGTGACTCTCTTTTGTCAAGATTGTTATCAGTTTTCATCTTTTAAAAATAACCAGCTGAAATTTTTATGATTGATGATGATGTTTAAACAATTTTCTGGTTGTTTTTGAGTTGGATTTATTCTCATTATCCTAGTCTAGACTTGTTCGTTTGGCAGAGATAACTACTTCTACCAGTGTGTCGCCATTGTTGGCAACCATTTTCATTCCTATCTTTTCCTTACAAGCTGCCTACACAAGGGTTTTGAACCCGCAATACTCATCGCAATTTTTTTTTAAATGACACTATTATCTTTCGCTTTCGCATACCTGCTTTTCGTTTTGATTTTCACGACTGCAAGCGTGAAAACCTGTAGTTGGGATTCATGTTGATTGCATTAAAATGATATTTTAGATTGTTATGAACCTATTTGTTTATGTGGTCATAACTCTTTTACCTCCAACTCACCACTGGTCACACATTTATCAAAACATCAAACCACCACTCACTTTGCATTTGACTATTGTTAATATGGTTTAGATTTATAAATTCGTTGATGCAATGGTTATTTGATATTTTGGTGTCTTTGATCAAATCGGTGATGCAATGGTTTTATTGAACACATTAATTTTGGGTCAAATCGTGGTTCATTTGACATGTTGTTTACAATGCTTTTTGATATGCACTATTTTGATTTGAATATAACAAGGCGTCGTCAATTGTACAACCCGACATGATATTTTTGCATGGTCCCAATTTACTACACCACCCTCGCACGCATAAGCATTAACGCTCTGTCTTGCATTTTGGGTTGCCTCTGCTTGTTTTGGGGAAGCTGCGGGAAACATGGTTCTGTGTCTACCCTGTCAAACCCTATCATCAGTTACCCTGTTGATCTTGTGCTATTAGCTATGGCTCTTGTAGTGCGAATCGAGCCCAACGGTGTCCAAACTTTGTTGTTGTTTGATAACGTCTAAGAGGACCTAGAGAGGAATGGTTGGTTGGTTTTTATTGAGAAGTTCGAGGGTTTCAACCTGGCAGTCGCTCAGCAATTTGCACTTACATTCGATGGATGTAGGGACAAAGTTGGGGACATCCAACTCGAGTTGAACGAGGATTTCCTTAGCTCAGCCACTGGTCTACTAGCCGAAGAGAAAAAATGGTATAAAAATTCGAAGGTTGATGAAGTACCATGGCCACTGCTGTTTACCTCAAGGAAAATCAATAGTTGCGATAAAGGTATGCCAGTTGCAGCTCTCAAATCTTGATGGCATGATTTGTTGGCTATTATCAAGCAGTTCATTACATGCAAGGGTAGATATGGTTTAGTTTTCCTATACCACCTACGACTGCTCTTGAGTTTCATAGATTTTCCCTTAAATATGCCACATTTCCTCCTTTGGAGTTTATATAAAATGGCTAAACATTTCAAGAGGGAGAAAGCTGACTCCAGCCTCTTCCACCACTGTTTAATTAAAATTATTATAGTTCATCAATTGAGGTTGAGTGGCAATTGTTGGGAAGCTTTCTTGTTGAGGAATGGCTTTGCCAGTCATGAAATTGGACAAGTTGACAAGACTATGGTTACAGAAACCCTTGTTGGGCCTGTCATTCCCCCTCCTACGCTCTTGCCCTCTGTTGAACCCTCAACCTACCCAAACGATGCCCTACCCGACACCCTGCCTGACTCATGTCTAAAAGACAGTGCTAAGCCTGTTAAGAGGTCTGTAAAGAAAAAGGGTAAAAGCTACAGTGACATTAATTGCAAGGGTAAGAAGGCCATGTGCTGGGTTTCACAGTGCGTTCGCAATAAACCTAAACAAAACACAGACCAAAAACCATTTTTTTTGAGTGAAGATTTCGATTCCGAAATCGAGCGGTTTCTAACTGAGGAGTATCCATACTCACACGGCCATTCTTCAGTCAAGCCCTATGACTATGTGACAAACCTCCCGCCATGCCTTAGAGATGACCCCAACTTCCCTGGGATCAAACTCGACAGTGGAACTGCTGGTAAAATAAGAGATCCTTCACCTGTAATTACACGGCGTGATCAACCACAGTGCAATGAATGAAAGTCGTGGCTCGACCGATATTATACAGATGTCCCTTTGCTCCAATCCCAAATCAAGTCCTTGGAGGACCGAGTAAATGTGCTAACCAAAGAAAATGACAGGTTGCTAGCTAATGATAAAAGGCAGAAGACCACAGGCTCTGTTGTTTTCAAAAATGTAGAGGCAGGCACTGCCATTGTTGATTCAAAAATAGCTTGATCAAATTGAATCCCTGAAACCGAGGTATGTTATTTCAAGAATGATTTTAAAATGATTTTGTTTGTGTTTAATTAGCATATAGGATTTGTTGGCTTAAATCGCATCCATTTATGTTTTGATTGAATGAATAAAACACAATTCTGTTTATAATAATAACCAGCTACAGAATCGTAAGATTCTGTAGCTAGTTATGAAAATTTGAACTGTTTTGATTTCACAACTAAAATACAATCTAAAAATCATGTATTCTTGTGCATTGACAGGTACACACGAAGTTTAAAGGAGATTGGATGGACTATGGCATCTTTGAACATGCTTTTTCTTTACATACTTTTGGATTAGGATGTTAGTTTTAGATAGAAATAGGAATTTGGGAGATTGTATTCCCATAATTTTTGCAACAACTTTGATAATTTCCACAAGGAATGTTTGATCCTGTGGCCTTTATATATGTATTATTTTTGTAAACAAACACCATCGCTGCTTGGGAGCAGAGACTATGGATTGATGATTATTCAGACTCGAATGAAAGTAGATGTTTGTACGGGTTTAGCTTCAATATATCATACTTTTGTTCAAGTTTTTGTTCATTTCAATTTGTAATCAAATTTTTGACTACTTTAGATATCATAATTTGTTACAGTTTGATGTGATGGGATTTAAATAGTGTCCATATTTGATGTCTCTCACTTTACATACAACAATTATCCTGTTTCAATTTAATGAACAAAAGGTTAATCTTCTTTGTTAAATGAGTAGTTATATACAAATCTTTGCAGTGAGATTTATCTTAATGTAATCATTTGTAAATTATAAAATTGTTGTTGCTACATCCTTTACATGTTCTGTCGTTAGCATTCAAACAGTGAACGCAGATGCTATGTACAGGACGAGTACAAGATGATAATTTCAGGTCAGTTTGCTATTTTCATTTTAATAGTTTAATTAATATAAGAATTCTCTATAGTTTACATACACCGTACAGATTGTTATTTTTATTTCTTAGTTAGATAGTTGTCATTTCATTTCTTTTTCATAAAAGTTATAAAAATAAAAATAAAATACTAGCTTCGTTGTCATAAGACAATTCATATATGATTTTGCAGATTTCGATCAAAATTTGCACCTTGTGAATATTGTACATATGATAGAGATTTAAATATATCAATGAACTATACATTTAATAAGTAGGATTACTATTTTATCAATATTAAATAGCGAATTGTGAATATATATTAGACTTGTATATAGTTGCAGCAGCTTTTTTTTTTACTTAGTTAGTTTCTTTAGTTTAGTTTTTTCACTTTCCTAGGACTTAGATCAACCAACGGAGCCGCTAAACCCGTCAGAGTCGATTAATCCAAACGGTTTGGGTTATTTAGACAACCCCGGACCAGATTCACTCCTCTAGTTGACGAGCGGTCAATTTCGCCCGTCAACACAACCTGACAGAAGAAGATGCAGACGCCAAGCCTTGAATGCATGACCAAAGCATGCTTCTAAAGGGAGCAAGTTGTTTTGAGTATAAATACTTAGTTTTGATATTTTGTTAGGGTCGATGGTAGAGAAAAGCTCCTATATTGTAAAGTTTTAGTAAAGCCTCTGGCTTCTAATTATGTATATGCATTTGAAACTTATTGTTTAATGACAGTCATCTTTATTATTCCCTCTTGTTTCCCTCTGATGCTGAAAGAGTTCATGTTTGACTGATTCACTTGAATTATTGTGACTGCATTATGATGAAAGTTTGATTATAGTGTTGTTACAGTTCCTTTCAGTTTCTTTGAGATTTAAATTCAAGAAATTCTTGCTTTTAAATTGTTCCTCCTTGGGCTGCTGAAAGACCTGATGTCCTCAGCAGGCCTCTACATCTTCTAACAAAATTCTTCCTTCTACTCACCCTTACTACAACCTACTGATTGAAGTTTAACCAAGACCTCATCTGCCTGCACATATTAGTCTAGTTTTCTGAGTTAAGAGGATACTTTCCTGAGACTGTGCCCATTTGAACCCTTTATACCAACCTATGACATAAAACTCTGATGGGTGTCAAGCTTACCTCTTCCGCAATCCATGGGTGACTTATGGTGCTAACATTTTTGGCACTGTTGTCGGGGAACGAATTGAATACTTTTCCATGGGATTGAATGACAATGAAGTTTTCGATTCTAAAGGTGCATCGGATATCAAAACCATTGAAGATTTTACTTGCACCTAGCGACTCCATTGTGGAGTCTCCACTGTTTTTACTCAACTTTTTCATTCGTGGCTTCCTCTAGCACACCTGAAGCTAACCCAGAGGAGCTTTCTCTAGAAATTTTTTAGCAGCTTCTTTCTTAGCTTGAGAAGTTCCCTAAGAGAATGAATATGATCAGATCTGGTCTTTGATGGTGAACAAAGACCATACACATTCAAAGATGGGCATATTTCACCTAGTGAATCCATGCCTAAATAATCCACTGGTGACTCCACTGGTTTGAAGTGAAAGAGACTTTGGCTCCGAGGTATGCCTTCTGTAATATTTCAAAAATAGTTGGTTTTCCAAATCCACTTCCTGATAGAGATGAATGAGAAGATATCCTCCCTGAATTTCAAGCAAAAAGTTGGGAAGTACCCGCTGAACATTTGTTGGACTTTCATGAAGTTATTCATCAACTTAATATCATGCATGAAGATGTCTAGATTAAGATTTTTCAGATATTCATTAAGGGGGGTTGCTCTTGATTGGTGTTAATCTCTTCCCACTGCAAGCATCAATTCTTTGACAAGTTTTCACACAACTTTCAATTCATTTTGTAAGGATTATTTTCCAGCTGAGCATCTTTATGAAAGTTGTTGTGATGAATTTTCTTTGTTTCATGAAGCCTTTGTTGGTCCTGAAAACCATGTTTTTGATGAAGCTTTTATTGTAGAAGAAAGCATTTGCTATGAAAATCTAGAGGTGTTGAATGATATTCATTATGTTATCCCTAGCACAGAAACATATGACATCATTTCAAATACATATGTTCTTTTAGATGTTCATAAATATCAACATGCCTCTTGTGAAAATTCTGAGTTTATAGAGCAGATGTTGTCTATAGTAGATAGATCTCCTAGATATGGGGTTGAAGCAAATGTTCCTGGAAGCCCTACTTATGATGAAGAAGAGATGGTTGTGGAGGAGGATTCTTCTCTTTTCCTTCAAAAGGTTTCCCATGATATATTTTTACCTAGGATTAAAGAGAAAAATCATATGTATGAAAAACCAGAAGCAACAATTACTGTTGTCCCTGAAATGGATATTTCTAACAGTTATATTCTCGATAGGATCAGTGTTTTGGAGTTGGATGTTAGATATGAATGGCAACCCCTTTTTGATGAATATTCTAGTGATGATGAGCATCAACCTTATCCTACATTTGATCACTATGAAGAAATTGAACGACATGACAAAAATAAAAGATTTCCCATGAGTCATGTTTATGATGATTATGAATTTGACCCTTGGGAAAGCCATGAAGAAGAACCAGAGGAGAAGTAGAAGGGGCATTTTATCTCCTATCCAGAGCCTATAAGTGAGCAACCATCATCTGAAATTAGTCAACCCGCATCAACTTCTCATTCACCTGCACGCTCCAGAGACATTCAACCATGTGTGAGCAGCTATGTAGCAAAGGTGGCTGCCTGTTATAGATCTTCCGGAGTTTGTCGCTTGGCCTATGAGCCTGTGAATGAATACATGGAGTTGTATTTAGTTCATGTTTCGAAGCCGCCCAACTTTATCTTGACCTCAACATTAGGAAGAAAGGTGAATAATGTAACCATTCTGTTGTCACGGTTGCATTACTTGTTATCAATTATCGACAGAGTGAAGGAGATTCCAGTTAGGAAGTTACTTGAATGGCTATGGTGGAAGTTTTCTTTCACCTAACACTTTGTAAAATTATATTAATTTAGGACTATACATAAATAATCTCCTTTGAGCATGTGTGCTTATTTTTGTTTTTAATTATTGGCTTTTATTCCTCAGCGGGATGTTTTAAGCTCGAATCCATATCCCAATGCTTAAGACAACTAGAATTACTTGTTCTTGGCAGCTCGCAGGGAGCGTGCCATCCCTGGTGGAGCCAAATGTTATCACATATAGTTGTCAAGGGTCGCAGTCCGCAGCTATGAGCACAAAGCGCAACACTTAGAGCGGTCTGATACAGACTCAAATCAGGCAAGCGAGCAAGATCAGTTGTCAACGGTGAAGATCCATCAAGAAGACCAGATCAATGACCATTGGGTTATTGGGAACACAGAGTTACACAAAGTTTAGCATTTGACAGAGTCCCGAAATCGTGAAGCCAACCCTAGCTGTTGATCCTGAGAAGGACACGTGGTGCACGATTATCCATTTCATGGTTTTGCAAGATGGAGCAGTCAAGGAGAAGAGTCATCAGAACTCGCGAAATGCGAAATCACAAAAAGATCGCAGTCGTTGATCAAAGGAGAGATCTGGACCATTGGGTCATATTTTCGCGATTTCGTGAGTCGGGAAAGTAAGAGGGTAGAGTCTTGGTTGTCCATTCCAGAAGCACACATGGTGCGGGATCATCATGGAGAAATTCATTTCGGGAAAGCTGAAGTGAAAAGTGTCGACAGCCCAAGGTCCCGAAATGTCGATATTCATCTGGGCCGTCTATTTCAAAGGGGATGTGTGGCACCTAATCCAAGAGATCATGATTTCGCGACTTGGAGGTTTGGGCATGGAGTGTAGCATGAGTTTGCGAAAAACGAAATCACGACGCACCTAAGAGTTGGGCCCACGATCACAGCCCACAGTCATATGGTAGTAGAGCCATAAAGAAATGGAAAGCTCATGTCGAGCAGCGGGTGGCTAATATTGTTCAAAGAAAGTCTGACCGTTGATCTAGATGGGTCATTTCGCAAGATCGAGCATTGGGATATTTGAAATTAAGGGGAGTGAAAACTCCTGACAGGAGAAATCTTGAAATTTCATATGGGGGTGCGTAAGGTCGTGACTTGAGGTCATGTGGAGCGATGAAT
>JASDQU010241788.1:0-18605 GCA_032191745.1 Picea mariana | reverse complement strand
TTTGGCGTAGGTTCCAGACAGAGGTCCCATTGAAGATACATAGTCTATTCATTGTGGTCACAAGCTAGGTCCTCTTTCATCCATTTTTTTTTTATTTTGACCATTTCTAGAATGAAATCCTTAATTTTGGTCCAGATGTCACCCCAATGTAACTATTTGGATCTAAATATCCTATGATTTCTTTCCTTCCATATTTTCCAGAGGACAAGGCCTGGAATTAGTTGCCAGATTATGTTGAGGATCTGGTTTTTAAAATCTGAGAGTCTCCAGTTGGCGATAGTTTCATTGATGTTGTTTGTTTGATGATCCGAGGTTTTCATGATCTGGGTAGCTTGATTCCAAATGAGAGAGCTATAGTGACACTTGTTGAGTAAGTGCTCCATAGTTTCTTCCTTTTGTTGGCAAAGAGGGTAGAAAGAGGGTCCCATGAAACCTAACTTTATGAGATTATCCCAAGTGAGTATGCGCCAGTGCACTACCATACAGAGAAATGTGCAAACCTTGGGCCAGAGTTTGAGCTTCCATATATTATTATAGATGATATTCTTTGGCATGTTGAAAAAATACGCCTTGAGTTCATAAGTTTCTTTGATGGAGAATGAGCCTTTCGGTTGATACCCCCATCGAAGGATGTCTAGTCCTTCCTTGACAGGAATATTTTTTGGGAGCACCACATTCTACCACAGTTTCATGTCAATATTGATTATTGGGTTGAGGTCAGGTAATGAAGATCTCCATTGCCTCCACATGGAAGATGGGTGATTAGGTAACTAGTAGTCCGCTACATGGCTCAAGCCTGGTTGTTGCATCTGAGTTCAGATATTGGATAGATGATCTTGGCTAGAAATAGGGGGGTTTTGTTGCCATGAGTCTGTCCAAAAAAACACCTCATGTCCACTCTGGATTTCCCAAAATGTGTGGTCACAAACCAAGGAGTGGTTCTTTCTTTTTGTGTTCCAAATTAGGGAACCAACTTTATCCTCATTCCATATTATGAGATATATTTCTTCTGTCATTAAGGTATATTTTCTCCACTAGATATGAGCCCATAGATCTCCTATATTTTTGAGCCAACACCACCATATTTTGGCTCCCATAACCCTTTTTAGGATCAAAGCGGTTTTTCATCCCTAGACCTCCCAAAAGATTTGGCTTGCATAACGTTTCCAAACTTACAAGATCCCATTTATGACCCTCCTTGGTGCCTTTCCATAGGAAATTTCTTTGGATGTTTCTTATGTATTTCAGGATGAATTTAGGTGCAGATAGCATGGAACTATTATGCAAAGGAATGGCTTGGAGAACATATTTGATATGGACCAAAAGAATAGGTAAATTGAGGGATCAAAAGGTCCAAGAGTTGAGTCTTTTTTCCAAGATAGCTAATAGTCCCTCCCAGGAACTATTGCTGAGAACAATGTCGATGAGTGGGATGCCTAGGTACTTGGATGGAAGGGATCTTTGAGTGAAATGAATGATTTTGGTGATATTGTCTTGAATTTTTCAAGGGGTATTGAAGAAACATTTTTGGGATTTATCAGTATTGAAGGAAGTGCCAGAGGCGACACTGAAGTCATTCAAGATGTTGAGAATACACTTGGCTTCTAGGACAGTAGGGGAGCTGGTCATTAAGGTATTATCCACAAATTGGCCATGACAGATAGGGGGTTGCAGGCCATGAAGGGGAGGTCCTTTTAAATAACCTTCGTTAATGGCCACTTTGATAAAGTGACTTAGGCCTCCAACCATTATGACAAAGAGGAATGGGGAGAGAGGATTCCCTTGACATATTCCATGCATGGGGGAGAAGGAAAATGATGGAACGTCGTTGACCAATATAGAGAAGAAGGATGATGAGGTGAGATTCATAATCTATTGAACCCAGTTAGCATTGAAACCAAATGCTACGAGGATAGAACAAATATATTTCCAACTTAATCTATAAAAATATTTTGAAAGATCCAATTTGATTAGCATGCCATACATACATGAAGTTTTTATGGAATGAATTACCTCATGTGCTAGGATGATGTTGTTCATAATTTGATGTCCTTCCACATATCCCGATTGCTTCTTTGAAATGATAAATGGAAGAATAGGTTTCAGTCTTAGGGAAATTACCTTGGTTAAAATATTGTAGATAACATTACATAAAGCTATGGGCTAGAATTTCTTCAGATGTGTGACTCGCTCCTCCTTCAGGATTAGAGTGAGAAAAGTAGCATTGAGTAATAGAAGCACTTGACCTGATAACCTGGAATATTCAATGAGTTTCCAAACCTCTTCTCTAACTATATTCCAATAGTGGTGAAAACAATTTGTAGTGAAACCATCTGGTCCAGGTGACTTCTTGTTTGGAATTTCCTTTATGGATGTATCCACCTCTTCCAGGGTAATTGATCTAGTGAGGGTCATGTTTTGTTCCTCTGAGATAAGAGTTGGTATGTGGTGGGTGATTTTCCTTATGACGTTGTTACACACCAAATTCCCACACTACTAAGTGTCACACTTATGTATCACATTCTGCTAAGTGTCACACTTATGTATCACTTATGTATCACGTTCTACTAAGTGTCATTTTTCCTTACTACTAAGTGTCACACTTATGTATCACATTCTACTAAGTGTCACACTTAAATGTCATAGATTTATCATCACGTGGGAGTACTTGTCATGTTCCCTAGACATGATTGATGAGAAATACATTATTTGGAGGTCGAAATGTTACTTTTACCTTGATATTTTGACCATGTTTGAATGTCAATGTTCCCCTGCCCATATATAGGGAGAGTTGAACTCTTGTCAACACTCCTTTCCTGATTATAAGGGAGCATTGTCAACTCCATATGTTCAGTGTTGGGGGAGCATTGAAGTGGTTAGAGGAGCTTACAAATAGCCCACCTTGTTCTAAGGGTTAGTTCTGAGAGGATGAGGTTAGTTTGGGTCAAGGATGCGAGTCATATCTTGTGGCTCCATATTAAGAAAACTTAACATCCATGAGATAAGAAAAATCACAACTTATTGAGCTAAATCCTCAACCATTTCCCAAAATAATCCATGGTCATTAAGCTTCCAACTCTATATAATGAGGGAATTCTAAGGTGAAAGGAGGGAGAGGGTAGTTCATAACATCATACTTGTCAAATGGTAGTGCATGAAGGGGTTGGAAAGGAGAAGTTTGGAGGAATGATAGAACAACATCACAAAGTTGTAAGTTTTTCCATGTTTTCCATTATTAATATGAAACTTGGACGATTCCCTTAATTGTATCTTGTTCAAATCATTTCATGAATGTTTGTCTTTGTTTTTATTTTGCATAGATAGATTTACTATTATCTAACGATATATAGTAGCATAAGAGAGTTGTCTCATCTCTTGAATAGGTGCTTCCACATCAAGATATTAGAGATAAATTCTAATAGTTGGAGTATTGGGGACAACCTACAGGAAAGAGGTAAGACATTTATCTCTCTCTCTCTCTCTCTCTCTCTGTGTGTGTGTGTGTGTGTGTGTGTGTGTGTGTGTGTGTGTGTGTGTGTCTTGATTTCATGCATGAAAACATAGAATAGGTTAAAAGGGGGGGATTTAGTGTCCAATTGTTTTTCCTTCTATCTTAGATTAAAGGAAACCTGATCCAAACGGAATTTCACCTATCCTTGGGGGGGAATTCACCACAACACGTGTCTGATCTATATTAACATGGCTATGTTAAGAGGTCCTTATAATAGTCCACAAGTTCCTTTTCTATTGCCAAGTGGGTCAATATGGGTTGACCCCGGGAGCCCTCCAAGATGGAAATACAGTTTATGTGCCTATACTAAATCATAGATCAATGAAAAAAATTGTTGTTATTTTCCCCCTCGTTAAGCCACTTTTGCATAACTTTTGGTGCCATAACATTTCTTCTTGGACATATCTTTCATTCAACTTTCATATGATTTGGGTCTCCTCTTATTTTAGCTTCTCGGTCACCCCATGAGTGATAATTTCATTTTTAATGTTTTGCATCTGCTGCTTGAGGTCTTTCTTTGCTTGGAAGATATTTCCAAAGGTAGTTTTATTCCAATATTTCAGGTGTTGTTTGAATTTTTTGAGTTTTTGTTGAAATCTATACATCAAAGTAACATGAGATATCGTTGCATTATCACACCATTGGTCCACGTTCTCTTGGAAGTCCTGATTTGTAAGCCAAAATTTTTCAAAGAAAAAATGTTTACGCTTAGGAGTGTTGATGACATCAATCCAAAGATAGATGGGCCAATGGTCTGATCCCGTTACTGTCATAATTCTTGCTTCCATGGCTATACCATTCATCATCATTTCTTCAGAAACAAGAAAGAGATCCACGTGGAAATAAATCTGCTAGAAGCCTGATCACCTATTGTTCCTTGTGAATTCACCATTAGTATTTTCCATATCTATCAAGTGCAGAGTGTGGACTAGAGAGTTGAAGTTGGTGCTTTCAGCATCTAGTCTGCGTGTACCTCCTCTTTTCTCATCCAAGGATAGGATCATATTAAAGTCTCTCCTTATTATCCATCGTTGTCCCCGAGTAATGTCTACCATGACTTCAAGATTCCTTAGAAATGCATCTTTCTCCCCTGACTGGGGGGCATAGGGGTTCGGGGGTGGAGTCCTGGAGAGGAATATTTTTGGGGAAAATTTCCTTGTAAAATATTGTAATTTCCTAGTCAATCTGGACTATTCATTATATGGTCGCAGATCTATCGATAGAAGTTATGTTAAGGTTTTCTACCCTAGAAGGAAACCTTGTTTTATGAGGGAATTGTATTACGACTATGCATGAGTGTGATTATTGTATTATGAGAGAGGATATTGTGATAGATAGAAGAGGAAGTTACATCGGGTGTGTTGTAGGTAGTGTTGGATGTATGGGTTTACCTGAGTTATACCTTAGCTCTCCAACAAAACCCTATAAACCATCAACCCCTCTGGTAAACCAGAAGGAAACAATGCACATAAAGTGCACAATGCAGTCTTACCTGAGATGGATTATGGGTGATTGCATGACCCAAGTGTCTACAATAATGGAAGGGATGGAAATCGTGGGAATGTTAGGCATATTAGACTTCTTCTATTTCAACATGCATTCTACCATACCATCATTCAGTTCTACCATTTATTCGTCTTTTAACATTCATTTTACATAATATAACATGTCTAATCTAGTGCATGATGTAAATTAACCTTGAAAATTCCATGTATCCATTCAACATAAAAGCATATCAAAGCATAAAAGACAACATTTCACACATTAACATAGGTTTTACGGTTGTTCACCCTCCCTTGGCTATGTCCACAAAGATATTCTGCTTTTTATTATTATTCATCAAATTAATAGGGTGTTGCGCACATTACATCAAAAGTCTACCATACTCCATGAGGTTGAATAGGGTCGCACCAAGCTCCACATATTGTGACTTGACCCTCAGATACAATGCTTACATCTCAATGTTGACTCCATCTGAGTTCCATAGCTCTCAACAAAACTAGTACTGCGACTCAAAACATTTTCAAGATTGAACTCAAAAGGAATTCTCAACATACTTTGTTGGCATAGGGGCAGACCCAGGGTTCAATGCTCAATAGTGCACCAACAAGCCCTAACTACTAGCCCTTTTGGCAACACCTGTGAAGTAGTTGCAATTTCACTCGAAGTAGCAATAGGGGTTTGCGGGACATAGGTGTCGACAACCAGAGGAAATGCAAAGTGGATCCAAGGCAAAAACACCTAGCGACCTAGTTATTCTTTATCTCCCTTAATCCTACTGTGCGAGCTATATCTCAGATCTAACACAATGATGCAATAACAGAATAAAAGGAAGCAAAGTAACACAACATCAATCACACAGAACAACAAGATATATGTGGTTCACCCTCTCCCTAGGGCTACATCCACAGAACTGTGTTTCTTGATATTATATGAAAACATGCAATTCCATCTGCGCACTTAGCTTGATGATCTCTCTCTCTTTCTCTCCTTCTCTCCCCTCCCTGTGCACCCAACTACAGGGTTGATCTTCACACCCAGTTGAATATCTTAAAATACAAGAACATTCTCACACACAACACTTCTCTTACGCAACGACAATAATCACTCTCTTAATTCAAAATGACCAACTCAGAACAAACAAAAAACAACAACAATGATGAAACCATCCTAGGTCCTCTGGACCTTTACTTATACATTACATGAAAAACATCTAGGTGTCAAAACCCTAGATACCAAAACCCTAGATGTCTAAAACCCTAGGTCAACTTGACCCGCGTTTTCAACGCTTCACCAACCTATCTTTCCTTCTTTCCTACGAGGTGCTCCAAAGCATCCATTGGTGGATTTTTTCGCTTGATGAGTTGTCCATGATCCATCTTCCTTACTGATTTGTTCTCCTCGATCTTCTCGTCTAATGACTCATTTTCCCTTATGTTTCTCCTTCTTTTCTTCTTCTTTGACCGCTTTGACCCATTCTCAGTCAATGTGCCTTTTGTGTAGCTCATACTTTGCCTTTATTCCTTAATATTTGCTTTCTTCCATAACCAAGGGCCAACAAGCCCCAAACACTCACATGTGACTCGTCTCGAGGCACTCCAGGTCTGAACCTTCTGTTTGACTTTGACTTTAGAATGCGCGGAGCAGCCTGTGCATTCTTCTTTGTCCCTTCCCACTATGTGCAGACTGTCTTTTCTATGTCTGGTACCCAATTTCAACGACACCTAGTACCTAGACCCTTCTTCTTTTGCCTTCACTGAGAGTTGTGAAGCAGATGCTTGTCATAGTACAATTTCAACCGGCTTCCATTCACTAAACCTTCCTTCCATTTTCCATTCAAAGTCTTCAACTCCTCATCTCCTCCTTCTGTAACATAGGAAACCTCATATGGCCCAAGCCAGTGTATCCTGAACTTCCCTGGATGCTTCATGAACTTTTTGTCGTATACCAATACCAGATATTCTTGCTTGAATGCTTTCTTCTTGATATGCCTGTCATGGTAAGCCTTTTTTCTTACCTTCTATACCTGCTGATGAAATCCTACAATGAATATGTCTTCCTCTAGTTCCACCAACTGCATGAGCCTGTTTTGAATAGCGCTAGTGTCATCCATATCTGTGAATGTTGCAATTCTTAGACTAAGAACCAAATATTCCATAGATACTACTGCTTCTAGACCATAAACCAACTTAAAGGGACTCTACATTTCCAGCTTCTCGCAAGTGGTTCTATAGGCCCATAATACTGTTGGTACTCTCAAATCCCAATCATCCATGTTCATGCTACAAATCTTCATCAACACCGTCTCCAAGATTTTATTGAAATCTTCGATTGTACCATTCACTTGTGGATGGTATGGACTGCTCTTCTGGTGGTGAAATTCAAATTCCCGAGTCAAGGCTTCAATAATATTATTAATAAAATGTGTTCCTTGATCACTCATAAGGATCTTCGGGCATCCAAACCTGGTTATGATATCATCAAATATGAACCACATAGTTGTAGTTGTACTACAGTCCTTAACTACTCTTTCTTCTTCCCATCTAGTCAAATACTCTGTCGCAGTGATTATCGAGCTCCTGTGCGCTTTCCTGGTGGGTTGATAGGTCCCACGAAATCAATTGCCCATTTCTCAAATTTTTGTAAGGTTAGCTGAGGTGCTAAAGGCATCTCATCTCTTCTAGAAGGTTTCCCAACTCTTTGGTATACATCACAAGCTTTGTAGTATTCCTTAGCATCTTTGTGTAAAGTGGGCCACCAGAGGCCATCTCTAAGAACCTTCTGCATTGTTTCTTATCCTACATAGTGTCCTCCTATGATGCCTTCATGTGATTCGACTAGAATCAGTGGTATTTCTGCCTCCATAACGCATCTCCTTAAGATCCCATTAGGTCCCATCTTATATAGTTGTTCAACTATAAGTGAAAAATCTGCAGCACAAACTACCAGTTGTTTCTTCTGAACGACTGTATATTCGCGAGGTGACATTCCTGTTGACAGGAACTGACCTATCTTGGTGAAGTGATCATCAACCTTTCTGATGGCCAGCACTTGTTCATATGGTAGTGTATCCTCTATACTGGTAGGTTCCTCTCCATGTTCTAACATAAACAAGTGGTTGGGTCCCTTTTTCATTCTTCCTAGCTTGACCACAATCTCAAAATCATATTCCTGGAATAACATTAGCCATCTGCATATTCATCCCCCCAACAGTGGATTGTTAACTAGGTATTTCAATGCAAAGTGATTAGTGAACATCTTAAAATGTCCTCCCAACAATTAGTGATGAAACTTCTGCAGCACATACACCATGGCTAAACCTTCTCTCTCAGTGGTAGTGTAATTTATCTCAGTTGTAGAGAGATTTCTACTAGCAAAGGCTAACGGGTGGTCTATATCTCCTGCTCCTGGTTTTGCTAACACTTCTCCTAATGCAATAGATTGTGCCTCGACATGAACATGAAATTCCTTACTCCAATTTGGGAAAACCAGAATAGGTGCAATGACCATTTTTTGTTTCAGTGTGTCGAAGCTCTGCTGACATTCCTCTGACCATTGAAGTTGACAATCTTTCTTCAAAATATTTTCCATGGGTGTTGTTATTTGTGCATAGCCCTTGATGAACTTCATGTAGTATCCACTATGTCCCATTGCAGTGTGCAACTGTCTAACCGAAGGAGGGGGTAGATTAACAATGATGGCAATATTGGCAGGATCTACCTGCAACCCTTACTTACACACAATATGTCCTAGTAGCACTCCAAAGGGTGAGAAGAAGATACACTTCTTCAGGTTCAGGGCAATCTAACATTTCCTAAACTTGTCCAACATTAGTCTCAAACATTCAATATGATTTTGCAATAAGCTAAAAACAATCCAATCATCAAAATATGCTTCCAAAAATTTATGTAAAAACTCCTTGAATGCTTCAACCACCACCCTAGAAAATATGGTTGGTGCATTATTCAATCCGAAAGGCATCATTGTGTACTGGTAGGAACCCCATTCTGTTGCAAATGTGGTCTTATGGTGATCTTCCTTGGCAATCCTAATCTGGTGATAACCTGAAAAGCCATCTATGAAGAAGTAAACTTCTTGTCATCTCACATTATCTAACATTTCGTCATTAAACGGTGTAGGGAATGGATCATGCAAACATGAATCATTCAATTTCCTTAAGTCTACACAGATTCTGATTTCTCCCGTTTTCTTATCTTGAACCACCATAGGACTAATCCATTCTGACTCTTCGACAGGTTATATGATTCCTGCTTCCAACATTTTGTCTAATTCAATTTTGACTTTCTTCTTATACTTGGGATTCAATTTGTAGGGTATCTGCTTGATCGACCTTGCATCTGGTTTCAAGGGGATTTTCATTTCTCCCATGTGCCCTTTAATTCCCTTCATGTCGGTAAAATTGGTTGGAAATAAATCATGATATTCATGTAGTAGTTCTGTGATCTTGTCAATAGTGGCAGCATCCCAGTAATCTCCAACATTTGTGATCTTAGGTGCTTGGTTTGTTCTAATATTAAATTTCTTGATTTTGATTGGTTGTCTAATAAAAGGTAGTTCAACTCATGGTCCTTCTATGTTTCTATGTTCCTCTGTCTCTGTGATGTTCACATTCCTAGGATCATCATCTTCATCAGCATTGATATTGTAACAGCCTTGCAATTTCTGAAGAGGTATAGTCCATTCATCCTCTCCTTGCTCAACAGGGAGGCTAGGTGCCTCCTCAAAGACTTTCTATCTTACAACCTATAATGCTTGATCTACCATGGGATACTGACTCTCAAATAAAAATGTAGCTACAAAGTTATGAATGATACCATACCAACCTAAAGTGGTGAGGCATAGTTCTCCTTGCAGATACCAATTAATAATCGTTGTGTCCAAAGTGTTGATGAGTTTATGCACCCACTATTCTTGAGGAATGTTTCTCCAGGCCTCCTCACAACTTCGTACGTGGTCCTTCGAAAAACTTTGACATGTGTATCGAACTTCACATCCTTCAACTTGTTCTGAAAAGCGTACTGTCATCAAGGTGCGACATTGCACCCAGTCCACGATGTTCTTCTTATGTGTTCCCCACCATCTTGCTGGTGTTTCTTTTAAAGCTTCGTCTAGTGCCAAAAACCTCTGTTGTACTGGTAAAATTTCTTCAAACTCCAATAGGAATGTTTCTAAATGATTTAAACCATCAAATGTGGGTAGGTTATTTACTTCTGTGCCAATCTAGCAAACTTCCTTGGTTAATTTGGCACACCTCTGCGTAGAAACTTCATACATTTTGTTCTGCCGATTCTCTAGTGCTTCTTCCGAATCTGATGAGCATGCATTGTCACTTCACCAGCTTAAATTCCCATATGTTGTAGGATTAATGTAATCTTGATGTCTTGCTCATCACCTTGAAGTCTGCAAATGTCCTTACCTTGTCAATGTCCACAGGGACATGCTCCATCCTTCCAAAGGGGATTACTGGCTGTTGATTAGCCATCCTAAGCCTGATAGGGGAATAAATCAACATAGGCTTTCCCATCAGTACCCAGGTCTGCTTCGTCATAACATTTACTTCTGATCCCAAGTCGAGGACCACATAATCTATATCGTAATCTCTAATATGAGAGTTAAGGTGTAATTCCTTATTTTTCCTTCTCTTTCTGGATACTTGATGTACTGCTTTATTCAACAGAGGAGCTATCCTACCTATCTCATACCGTCTAATCAAATTTTGTAGTTCTTGTACAACTCTTTCATCCTTAATCAAATTAATGCAAGTACATAATAATTCCATAATCTTTCTTACCTCTTTTCCTTCTCTGGGAGAAGCAGACTGATCAAATGCCAAAGTCATTCCACATTCTCTTACTTCTAGTTGTGTCTTTTATGAAGAAGCATGATCTCTTCCAAATTCTCTTCTTGCCTCTTCAAACGTCTTCTTTTCTTCCCTCGGATCAAACACTTGTGTATTCTCTGCAGCTCTTCTGACCCTTGATTCTTCTGTAGTCTTCCCTGAGGTCACTCTGTATTCTCCTGTAACAACGCCTCCTCTAGTGATAACAATGACTTTTGGATCCTCTCCACGAGGTTCTGCTGAGATTAGTTGTACTTGTTGGTTTCCTCCTCGTCTATCCTAAAGTTTGGCTAACAACATAGGACAATCTTCAATAACATGTTTAAATGAGTTGCAATAGCTGCAAGTGGTACAAGGGTTTTGGTAGTCCCTTGCCAAGTCTCTTGGTTGTGCGCATTTATAACAAATGATCTGACCTCGACCTCTATTCATGCCTCCTCCTCGTCCTCTTCCTATGAATCCACCACGAGGGTTGAAGTTTCCTCTTCTTGGAGAGTTAAATTGCATAGAATTTTCCTCCTACTTTACTTCGCCTTGAATCCTATATGTATCTCTTGACCTTTCGTGCAAGAGGTCATAATCCCTACAAACCTTTTCATCATGCCCCACAAATTTACAGAATGTGCAGTAAAGATTTGTAGGTGTCTGGACATATTTTTGCATGTAATAGCATTCACCAGGTCGATGTCTATTTCTACATACCTCGCACCAGGGTAGAGTAACATGCTTCAAAGGGTTCAAAGCTCCAGAGGCAAAGTATTCATGAAATAGGGGACAATGTTCCTTATCATGACCCTCTGACTTTCATCTGATACACCAGATGTCTTCTCTTTTATCTTTTCCCTTGTCTTTCTTCATATCTTCGACCTGCAGAGATAAGCTAGTTAGTTGAATCAAAATTTGACTCATACCTAGGTTGGATTCTCCCATAGGGGCTGATTCTAGTTTCCTGGCGATCTCCAATGCCTCAACCTGTGAATCAACCTTCTACTACATCAGAGGAACTATGATGTGTGGTAAGAGGAAAGCAATGAACCATTCCTTGTTCTGCTCATCTGGAATCTGAAAACTCAAACGACCTGTCAAGTTCTTAAACCTATGATCAAACTCCCAAATAGGTTCAGCTACTCTCTACTTGATTTCTTTCAGCTCTATAATGCATTGTTACTCCAAATTAGGTTTCTTGAATTCTGCACTCAACGCAATCTTGATGGTATTCAATGGTTTAGACTGTGCAATTGTTGTAGAAAAATTCATATACCACCTCAGTGCGTGGTCTCTCAAGGTAGTACTAAACTAAGCTCTCTTAACTTCTTCGTCATTGACTTGCTTAATACTCCATCTAGCCTCACATAAGAACTGATGCAAATTAGGATCTTCAGATCCATCTCCACTAAAGATAGGTAGCCTCATTTCATTTGCCATAGATCTTCCTAGGTTTATTGACTGAGTATGTATTGAATTGAAGGTAACAGTGCTTTGAGTTCTCTAATAAATCTAACTACTTTGGTTACTTAACACTGCTAAAACAACAGGAGGAGTAACAGTACTTACTTCGATAGTCGACGTAGTTCCTAAAGTTTCTGATTCTTCTCAACGACATTCTTCAGTCTCTTCTTCCTCTACCCCAGTGGAGCATGAATGTTCCTCGTTCAACAACTCTTCTTCTTCTCCATTGTAGAACCCTTCGTTCAGTGCTAGTGGTTCATGATTCTGCTCAAACAGGTTTACCAGAGGGACCTCTCTTGAGGTTATCCCACTGTGCGTATGTCCAACCTCTGTGTCATTGTCACTGTCTGAGTTCTTGAACATTATCTTTTCAATCTGACCCACTCACTGTATCTTCAAGATGTTATTCTCATGCAATAGCATCTTGATCTTCAACTTCAAAAAGTGTACAAATTTTCCTCTTGGTCATTTAAAGAAATATCTATCAACTTGGTTATATGACTCTACTCTGTCAATAGAAAACTCAGTGATGTACCCTCCAATAGTGCTATCGAACTAGTGATCTACTTCTCTTGACACAATGCTATCAACTCTCTTGACCTTCTTGATCAACGCCGACATCCAAACCACAAGTGGTTTAGATCTGATCTCAAACTGGGTATCTGCTAATCTAGCTAGCCACTCATATAGCTTCTTATGAATTCCTCCAAAGAAAATATCGTGTATATCAGTAAAAATATACCTTCCCAACCAATCTTCTATACTAAGATTAGGGTTCTTGTTCTAATCTTCAACGAATCCCTTTTTTTGTTCTTCTATCTGCTTCTGAATATCTGTCTTCGATGGAAACCACCTTGACATTCCCTCAAGAAGATCCCAGTCCTGACAACGGAACCATTTGTTGGCACAAGGGCAGACCTAGGGTTCAACGCTCAACAACGCACTAACAAGCCCTAACTAATGGACCTTTCGGCAACCCTTGCGAAGCAGATGCAGTCTCACCCGAAGTAGCAATAGGGGGTTGCGGGACACAGGTGTCTACAGCCAGAGGAAATGCAAAGTGGATTCAAGGCAACAACACCTAAGAACCTAGTTATTCTTTATCTCCTTTAAGCCTACTGCGTGAGCTATATCTCAGATCTAACACAATGATGCAATAACAGAATAACAGAAAGAAAAAGAACACAACATCAATCACACAGAACAACAAGATATACGTGGTTCACCCTCTCCCTAGGGCTACATCCACAGAACTTCGTTTCTTGATATTATATGAAAACATACAGTTCTATCTGCGCACTTAGCTTGCAGATCTCTCTCTCTTTCTCTGCTTCTCTTCCCTCCCTGCGCACCCAGTTGCAGGGTTGATCTTCTCACCCATCTAAAGATCTTACAATACAAGAACGCTCTCACACACAACACTTCTCTTACACAATGACAATAATCACTCTCTTAATTCACAATGACCAACTCAGAACAGTCAACAAACAACAACAATGATGAACCCATCCCAGGTACTCTAGACCTTTACTTATACATTACATGACAAACATCTAGGTTTCAAAACCCTAGATACCAAAACCCTAGGTGTCTAAAACCCTAGGTCAACTTGACCTGCGTTTTCAGGGCTTCACCAACCCGTCTTTCCTTCTTTCCCACGAGGTGCTCCAAAGCATTCGTTGGTGTCTTTTTCCGCTTGATGAGTTGTCCACAATCCATCTTCCTTGCTGATATTATCTCCTCAATCTTCTCTTCCAATGGCTCATTTTCCCTTACTTCACTCCTTATTTTCTACTTCTTTGACTGCTTCGACCCATTCTCAGTCAATGTGCCTTCCGCGCAACTCATATTTCGCCTTTCTTCCTTAATATTTTCTTTCTTCCATAACTAAGGGCCAACATACTCCAAAGATAAGACAATCGATACCTCTAGCTACCTCATACATCCTCGATTTATATTACGAAAATGGGAAAAAAAACCTTACATCATACTCCAAAACCCTAATTCTAAGTGGACTCAACTTGTCCACATTCTAACTTCCTTTGAGTGCTAATCCACAATTTCGTCGTGCTAGTTTTCGTTTATTCTCAGTGCGCTGCTTGCTTTTCCTTCTTGGTCCATTCTGCCTCGTTTGCTGCACTATATCTCAAACCTTACCCCAAAATTTCCTTCTCTAATAGGCCCCCAACACTTACCTATGGCTCGTCCCGAGCCACTCAGTTAGTGTGTTCCTCCTTGAAAGACTTCTCCAGTTGTTGGAATTTCCTTGACATTTCTTCAGCGCAAGTCTTCACCTGTGTGCTCATTTTTGCAACAGACTCCACAGTCTACACCATGAGATGCTCCTTCATCATCTCTTCATCCTCCAACTTAAGAGTTTCCATATGGCCCTTGGCTGCATCCATTTATGTTAATATCTTCTCTGTGTCTTCCTGTAGTGGCTCTAACTGAGCATTTCTCATCTGCTTCTCTGTCTGCATAGTTTTTAATTATGCTTATAAATTCTTGAGCTCATGCACACTTCTCAGCCTTTCCTGAATGTTCATGGATTTTTGCTTCTACTTCAGTTCATGTGCAAATGTTTTGACTCTTTCTTCTTTTTGTTCTAATGTCTGCAATTTTTCATCTTCTTGCAGATTTTTCCAAAGTTGCACACTTTTCTCATATAGGTCTACAATATACTTAGCATTATGTGCCATGTCCTTTATGTGCCCTATAGCATCATGTTGTAGGTGCATTCTTTCTTTTGCGTTGTCTGGAATTTACTTAAAGACATCTTTGATGTGATCCTCTATCTAGCCAATGCGCTACTTTTCCTGGTACTTCTCAACATGTACTTCCTTAAGAGTTATGTTCAATGTGTCCTTTATATCCTTGGTCGTTTATAACTCCATCGTGTCTATGAGTCCTCTAGATTGAACTTTCCGTGCGATGATAAATTGAAATTTGTACAACTTTGTTGTGGGGATATTGGCCAAAGCCAAGTCCAAGTGATCAATATCATTTAGTTGTTTCTATGTTGTCTCCTCTTCTAACTGCAACATATCTTGAGTGATAGGAAAAATCTCACTCCCTGATGCTATGATCTGTATTGTTTCCTGTGCTAGGAATGCCTTCTCTTGAACAGTCTGTTGTGGTTGTGCCATTTCTCTCTGATGTACTGCACTCAATAGCAGTTGCGCCAAATATTCCTTCATTTCTGACAATTTTTGTATGATTTTCTCTCGTTGTTTCTCCGCATCTTCCCATGACTCTGTTACACAGTCTTGGACTTTTTCTACCACCATATCTGCATCATCTTCTGTTATAGTAAGTTCTGGGACATATTTATGTGCCTTCATCTTTTTCCTCTGTCGTCCTGCCTGCAACATGGTTCTCTTCTTTGGAAGAGTCTCTATCTGCGTTGAAGTGGTAGGTATTTGTATATCCAGGATGTCTCCTCCTCCTTGTTTCTACTGCGCAGGAACAATTGTTTCCTTCTGTATGCTTCCATTAGTCTTCTTATTTTGTTGTGTTCCTCCATTGGTAATTTCGATGCGATCTTTCTCTTGCGTGGTTGGCTTTTGGACAGTCTTCTGTTGTTTCATTTTTCTTGTTGTCGTGCTCCCTCCAACACCTTTTTCACAGTCAACATCTTTGCTAGTGTTTATTTCCAGATTACTTGTTTTCTGTGACGTGTCAGATTTCTCTAGTTGTTTCCCTTTTTTCCCCTTCTTTGGAGTTATTGGTACTATCCATTCATCTGGCGAGTCTTTCATGGCCCATTGGACTTCCTCTCCAGTGATGTAGTATCTCATCTACAACCAATCTTCTTCGGGTCCCCCTTTGCTTTTATCCATACATTGTTCCTTGATACCTGAAAATTGGGTATATCCTTATGCTCCACCACTTCGGGTGGTATCCTCCATGTCTCAACCACCTTTTCATGTATTTCCTCAAAATATGTCACAAATATAATGGAGTTAGTCTTTCTTTCTTTTGCGATTGATGTATGCCATAATGTTTCATAATGTGTTGTGCAACAGTTTTCAATCCTCTAAAAAAATACGGTGTATTTGGGGTGCCTCCATCCTACTAATGCAATAATTATGAGTAGCCACAAATAGTGTAACTTTGTGCCTAAGTCCTGAGCATCCTGACAATCATCCAAAAATAAGTTTAGCAAATATAGACTCCAATTCAGTACAGTCCCCTTGACGCACTATGTTTCCGTTACTATCACCCTTGTTGGTCCCTCCTCCTTGTGACACTTCCTAAGCAATTTGAAATCCATTAACTTCATAGCTAACCTTGTCGTTGGTTCATTGATTCTATTGATTACAATTCCTCTAGATCCTCTCACTCTTCCATAATTTTTCTTCATCTCTTCTGCTAAGGTCTTCTCCTTGGTTTTATCATCTAGGTACTATGCAGTCTTCTCTCCATCTGTGGCAAGACTTGTTATTTTTGCGATTAGATCCACATCAATCGAGACTGGCCTATCCAACCACAAAATTCCCCCATGTACTAATTCCAACAACTATTTAACACAATTGTTCGAGTCCTTGCCGCGTCCGAAATGTGGGATCTCCAGTAAATTCATTATCTGTGTGTTGTACAAACTTGTTATCCACTGTTTTGGTTCCAATATTAGAAATCCTCACACAGTGATCCCTTTTCTTTCCATGTATACCTGCGACTCAAATTTTGGAAATACACTCATTAAACTTGCTTTTGCTACACATATATTATCAAGATCAATGGAAAAAATCCACTCATGAATATAAATGTAATAAATCACCAACAATATTAATGGAAAATATCAAAATGTAGTTTGAATGTTTACAATTGTTCCTCAAACACTTTTCTTCATGTTTTCTATTTCAATCAACACAACTTGCCAATTCATCGTTGGACTTGTAAATTAAGAGTGTTAATCTATGTTCTATCATAATATTATACGTGACAACACGACATAATATTAAACCATACTTATTTTTATTTTTAAATGATAAAATAGGATTTTAATTTCAATAAAAAAATTTAAATTTAATTTAAATTTTTTTAAATAACATTTATTTATTTATTTTTAATAATGCAAAAAATATTTAAAAATCTAAATCAACATTCAATACACATGGTAAATTTTGCAATTTTTTAAATAACAATGAAGAATGGAAATAATAGTCTCATGCCTCATGCCTTATGGAGCAATGATTATCAATTGGAAAAAATGACGAGTAAGATGATCACGTGTTCACTCGGCAACGCGGTTCCCAGTGGATTCCTGGAACGTGTAACACGACGTCATGTCATTCACGTGGCTAGAGACTCAATGCACCCGCACTCCTTTTCTTCGACTGCCGGATGGGCCATCCATTAATGCATTGACGAACAACACTATTTATATATGTTTCTTCGGACGCTATCTTCATCTATTTTCATTTCCTCCCTTCATCTATTTATTCCATCCCCATTTCCTTGGATTTCTCGCATTTCATTCCAATTTTCGTTTACCCAGTTGCCCTTTGGATCGGGATTGGACAATCGTTATCCTCTAAATCTCTATCGCCGTCCTTGTTTCGTGACTTTTCCACATTTAGATTTGGGAATTTGGACCACAATAGCCATATTTGGAGAAACAGAAACAGAAATTAGAGATTCAATTTCAGTCTGCAGAGAGACAGTGGAAAAATGGTGAACAATTTCATTAACAGCCGAGGATCGAGTACAGGAGTAAGCCCCCTCCCTCTGAGGTCGTTGAACCATATTTCTCTCCTCTGCAGATCCATCGAGAATTCCGTCAAATTTTACGAAGAAATCCTCGGTTTTGTTCGCGTTAAAAGACCCGAATCTTTTGGATTTGATGGAGCCTGGTAACTACATCTTCTACTGCTATAAAAGTATGAGTACAATGCTTTTGGATAATCTTCAACTGATCAGTTTCTGCTGACTTTGCAGGCTGTTTAATTACGGAATAGGCATCCATCTTCTGCAATCCCAGAACCCAAACAATCTACCCAAGAAAGCTGAAATCGATCCAAAAGATAATCACATCTCCTTTCAGGTATATTATTAAATCTTTACAGAGTCATCACCAAATTGTTGTAGTCAAAATATTATACTAACCTGAGCCTTTCCATTGTTATCCTTGGAATTGCAGTGCGAAGATGTGCAGGCGGCGGAGAGAAAGTTGCAAGAAATGAACATCAAATATGTAAAACGAATTGTGGAGGAAGGAGGGATCTACGTGGATCAGCTATTCATCCATGACCCCGATGGATATATGGTTGAGCTCTGCAATTG
>JASDQU010241787.1:60252-73486 GCA_032191745.1 Picea mariana | reverse complement strand
CCAATGTGGCGTGGGCCTTACATTGTTAGTAAAGTTTTGGCAAAGGGGGCATATGAGCTAGTAGATTATGATGGAGTACCTTTGAGTGAACCCAGAAATGGGTTGTACTTAAAGAAGTACTATGCATGAGTCATTTGTGCATGAGTGCTTGTATATTATGTATCATACTGCGTGACTGCGTGTGTGTGATTACTTTTAGCTTTAAGTTTGGCGTTATTTGGTCTCTACCCTTACGATTACGTTATGTTTGATTGCCAGATGTCGGAGGATTCACTACCTTATATTGGCTTCGCCGACGGTGCTAGCCGTAGTACTCAGAACTTAGCTTCCGCTGCCTGGGCTATCTATGCCCCAACGAATGAGCTTATATCTTTACGAGGTGTATGTCTTGGGCGGGCAACCAACAACATAGCAGAGTATAGCGCAGTTATTGAGTTACTGGTTGATGCTATCTCTCTTGGAATTCGTCGTTTGGTTGTACGACTTGACTCGCAGCTAGTAGTGCTACAGCTAAGTAATGTCTATTCTATTCGAAGTCCTACATTATTAAGAGTTTATTTGCGGATTCGCCTCTTTGAAAGACATTTTGATTATATTAATTATCAACACATTCCAAGAAGTCTTAATACGTTAACAAATGCTTTGGCTAATTATGTATTAGACAGACATTTGAACAATTTATAATCAAGCACATGTACACAAGTGTAAAGTAAGCCGGTAGAAACCATGTATATATATAACGATCAAAGTTTGTTTTTACAAAATGAGTCCGAAGACCAAAATATCAAAACTGAAGCTCATGGCTTCTACATATCGATATCATGACATCAATGATGTTCACGATAGCACACTAGTGTCCTGGCCACTCTGCGGAGCAAATTACTCATGGAGGCAGAAACTCCCACGGTGTGACGTTGATCACGTCGCGGGATATCCTCTATAGCCATGTCTGGAATATCAGTCATCAAACCCTCCAGGTTTTGCTCTATAGTCAAGTAATCCTCGGCAAACTGGGGGACTGCAACTATGGCCTCTCCTCTCCGCTGGACGGGAGAACTACCAGCTGGTCTGTATGCCCCAACATCTGTGTTGTCAAAGAATTTGATGTTAGTCTTTGGATTTAAAAACAAAAACATTTAATATGATTAAAATATAAAAACATTTAAAAACTTAAAATTGATGTACTTCTTACCAATGTTTCCCCACTGTGCGTCTTTAGGAAGAACTAGGTCAGGATCACCACGAAAGTCCAAACCTGCATATGCATAGTCCTCGATCATCAGAACCTGGCCCTGCAACCAGTCAAAGAAGCGATCGTCATATCGGACTATAGGTCCTGCTACGTGCCTAGCCATGAGCTGGCACCGTCGTAACATTCGTGGTTCCCTAGGAACCGCAAAGTGCCAGTCTCCCTGAAGCCTGTACACCGGAACCCTCTCGCAAAAGAAGGACACCAGCAACGATCCATACCCAAATTGCTTTAGCTCTCCTTGCCTGCTTTTTGTCAACTGTTTCTTGAAATTGCGTAAGACAGCATCGGACCAGTTGAAGACCCGGGGCTCGAGACACTCGAGGGCATATTGGAAGTAGCTTTGTAGAGCCATGTGCAGGGCTGCACTTCCTGCCATTCCAGCTATGGTAAAAAGGATAGTACGGAGAGTGATGTCTGTCACTCCCCAAATGTCTACTTTCCCTTTTCTTCGTTCAGCCTCTGGCACGCAGTGATCTCGACAATACTCACGCATTTTCTTACCGCCCCTGCGGTTACCAGTCAAGCTAACATATGAACCCCTCCTTGAAAACCATGTCAAGAAGTAGATATCTTCAATATCTATCGTCAAAGTATGGGCACCCACGTGAAAGACTTGCTGATCTGGATCCCACATCCGAATCAAATGTTCTAGCAAACGAACTTGGGCTCTCATGCCCGATATCCGGAAGTATTTCAGAAGCCCACAATTTCTCAGAGCAGCAATGGTCTGAGGGTGATTTTCGACGACATTGTTATCCTCTTCATGCTCACGTTCCCTCCATTCGAGCACCATTGTGTGACTATTCACCTGCACAACAGCCATGGGAAGATGGTTCAGTACTTGAATCATTAAAAAATTTGATTTTATTTGGTCAAATCTCATAGCAATTTTGAACTCTGCGCTGACCGCAGGCGAGGTATATTACACAGTGCGGGTTTCTCGCACCCTGCTTTAGGCCTACCTGCGAGAATGCAGAATTCTCGCAGGCCCCATATGGGTAGCCTGCGGGAACTTTTCCACGCGCATAGGGTTTCAAAACTCAACCCTAAACTCTATGATTAACCAATGAAATCATAAATTAAAACCATGAAAGGATAAAGAATTGAACGCTTACCAGTTTGATCCAGACGGTTTGCGATTTGATGCCCCGAAGCTCTCAGAAATCGACGGTAAAGTTTGAGGGTAAAATGGGAATTTTTGCATTCAAATGGTAAATGGGTAAAAAATTTTGGTGAAAATGAAATGGTAATTCTATTTTATTTACTTTTTACCATAGTTAAAGTGGTTTTTCCATGTTTATTTGCTATTTTACCCTAGCTACTAATACGAAAGTGAGAAAAATGACTTGCAGGCACCTAACGAGGGGGTTATGGATCCAAAAACTTTTTGAAGTGTGGTGTGTTTATGGTTTTGCATTGCAAACCTCAAGTGACTTTTGTCCGTTCTAGCACTTGCGAAAAACTTAGAACATGATCGAGCGTTGTTTTATCTCTTTTCCGGGCTCGTTATGGTTGCACGAAAAAGGAACCCCCCTGGAGTTGACTTTAAGCCCTTTTCACGACTCTCTAAACATGAAAAGATTGCCGAGCGACCTTGCTATTTTCATGCTCGTTAAAGTATTTGAACTTACGCATCCTTCGAGTGATAGTTTAACCCTTTTTCGGTCTCGTTGGACTAATGTACGAAAAAGGCACTGAGAGAGTTCTCTTTTAAGTGTTTTTCCTAACTCTATAATCTTGAAAAACCTTCGAGTTTTCTATCTCTGGACTCGTTAAACAAACATTGACAGGCCCGTGATGGGACCGAGCCACTCCTTCCTAGGGTTCGTTAAAAATACTCAGAGGGACTCATCCGAAGGATGATCTTACATCAACAAGCATATGTGATCCTCTTCAAGCTTGCGTAAAAATAAAGAGGTACTTTCCAGAAATGGTGGGGGAAAAATTTGGGAAAGGGATATGTTTCGTCTTTGAGTTAATTGGCAGTAAGTGTCGCTCTTGAACATGACACCCCCTATTCATCATTCGAAGTTGGTTTGGGAAATCCATTTGTCTCTCATACGATTTGATTACAAGGTCTTTCCATGTGTCGTTTTTGAGTCAATGCTACCAAATCTTTGGTCGTGTCATCCATGTGTTCAAGAGCTGCCCAACCCTTATTGAGTCGGCCATCTGCAATTATCTTTTCACTTTGTGTCGGCCTTCCCTGTGTCCAAAGTCCAATTGCTACATTCTCTATTTCACCAATCAAACTCGGTTACTCATTTCGTGTCACTGATGGGGGATACATTAAGGCCCTCCTGTGACGAGTCTTGTTCGAATTAAGACTTAGAAATCATTTAGTACCTTGAAGCTTGCATGCCTCAATGACAAGTTTCTCACTTTCGACAGTGGGTTTACATTATTGACCTCTGATCGAAAGATTCCGTCGGGTGTTCGACATCAACTCATTTATTCACAGTCGATGGATTGTACTATCGTACCTTGGGATTCATTGACATTAATGGTGATTTTCCTCGCACTTGTTAACGGTCTACATCAATGACCGGTAATCAAGTGGTTTCTACCATGTTCGACTTCGACACATGTAATCACATGGTCAGATTCGTACTTTTGGGTGATGGGATTGAAAACCCTGGATCTTGGCTTTTTATCCAGGTTGCGATGGAGTATGTATATTTTGTGACACATAGATCCACTGTGTATAATTCGTGGCTATGTCGTTTTGATTATGCATTTGTCACACAGATCCACAGTGTATTCAGGTGGATGTGCTATATTATGACTACATGGATCCACAGTGTATGATTGGTGGCCATGACCTTTGTTTGTCATCAGTCTATGATCTGAGTATGGGAATGCCTACCTCAGGAATTGATACACATGATATTCTGCTGATGCTTGATTGTTTGCAGGTCTCTGATTAGATGTGCCCTTGGTTCTTGACACACACATGCAGCTTACAAAGTCTATTGACTGTCACTGATTCCACTCTCAGACTTTGGGGGGCATTCTGTTATCCAAAATTTTGGTCATCGTGATGATGTCATGGTGATTTCATACTGATAGCAAATCAAGCTCCTCATTAAGGACTCCTTCCTGAAGAAAGGTTGCTCTTATCTTTTTCCAAAATCACATTTTGAAGACTGTTCGCAGGCTAAGTATATACTCTCCCGTGAGAATGATGAATTCCCGCAGGCTACCTTCAGCTAGGGTGCGAACTTCTCGCACTGTAATAATGGCCAGGGTGCGGGCATCTTTTTACAAAGGAAAAACTAAGTTTATCGAGCCTTCTAGAAGGGAATATTCTAGAAGGATGAGTTGGAGTTCGAATGGTTGTTCCAAAGCTGGCATTCCAGATTTGATGGGATCATTCCTATCCTAAGCAACTAAATTATTCTCTCTTATAAATAGATGAGAATACTCATGGAAGGGGTTAATTGGAAGTAATCAAGATTGGAAAGTTTGAGAAATCCTTTGGAGGATTAGTGCATAACTGCATGGAGAATTGAGGCTGTAGCAGATAGAGGAAACAACAAAGTCATCATAAGTGGTTGATGTTCTTCATGCTTGAGAAAGTGTGTGTGTCAGAGCCAGGAGTCATCGAAAGGAAATCTACGACATCAAGGCTCAGGTTGTATATTGTCCTTTCCATTAATTCAATATATGAATATGTCCCTTTCCCATAATGATGATGTCATCTTATTACATGATTCCTTGATCACATGTATAGACTAATTATTGAATATCTTAATATGCTTGTACTTTGATTGGTTTGTGTTGTGATTGATTGGACGACACAAGAGCATCGAGGTGGAGCGAGGAACAACAGAGAAAAGGAGAGCGTTCATAAGGTATGTTCACCATCCCTTTCTCATAGTTCATTCAATAGTTAGATCTAGGGAAAGAGTAGTATTTTGTCTTGCTTTGTTCTAGATCCAGTTGGATCTAGGGAGATTGGTCTGTGTTCGCACTCATGAATTTATCCTGAAACACCTTCCCTCCACTGAGACAGAAAATGTGGGAGAGGATTCCTTACCTGCCGAATCCCTTTTTCTGATCAGTTCCAATGACATATGGTACAAATATATCATCATCTATCTCCAAACTCAAACTTTCTAGCCTGATCTATCTAGTATAGATCGTCATCGTATACAGTATCAAGCCTGTCAAAACATCATCCTTGGTGATACCCTTTACCATTGTGGTATTGATTCTATATTTCGACGATGTCTCACTTATGATGAAGCTGAGAAAGCTTTGAATGACTGTCACTCTAGATCATGTGGCGGTCATATGTCTGGGTATGCCACTGCCCAAAATATTTTACGAGCAGGTTATTTCTGGCCTTCTTTGTTTAAGGACTGCATTACTGCTGTCCAAAAATTCCATGCTTGCCAAACTTATAATAACAAGATAAGATCTCATCCTGCTCCCTTACATCCTGTAGTTTTCGTTGGTCCATTTTCCAAATGGGGCATTGAATTCATGACATGTAACCCTCACTTGGTCAGGGGGCATGGGTACATCATTGTAGCTATGGATTATTTCACTAAATGGGTCGAGGTGATTCCTACATTTGATAACACTAGGAAAGCTAAAATATTGTTCATATTCAATCATATCATTACTAGGTTTTGTTTCCCTCAAGCCATCGTTACTGATCATGGTATTCATTTTCAAAATTTTATGATGTCTGAACTTACTGACAAGTTGGGTCTTCACCATGAAAATTTGACCCCCTATTATCCACAAGCCAATGGCTAGGTTGAAGCAATTGACAAAGTCCTCATTACTATGCTTCGACGGATGATAGGAATTCATAAGAAAAATTGGCACATGATGTTGTTCTCAACATTATGGGCCTATCGAGCATTCCTTAAGTATGCCACGAGATTCACACCTTTCCAGCTAGTCTATGGTATTGAAGGAATTTTGTCAATTGAATGTGAGATACCATCTTTGAAACTAGCTGTTGAACTTCTCCCTAACACCTCTGCTAAAGAGGAGCATCTTTTGTATTTGATGCAATTAGATGAAACCTGTCATGATGCTACCTTAGTTATTGAAACTCAGAAGAAACATGTTAAATCCCAATATGACAAGCATGTCAAGCCACGTGTTTTTTCTAAAGGTGATCTAGTTATTCTTTACGAGCATGATCGTGATTTGCTAGGGGCCGTTAAATTAGAGGCCATGTGTCGGGTCCTTACATTGTCAAGAAGTGTTGGAGAATGGAGGTTATGAGCCGATTGATTATCATGGAATCCCTTTGAATGAACCTAGAAATGGGGTTTACTTAAATAAGTACTATGCTTAATTCATTTTCGTATGAGTTCTTGTATTTTAGTGTATCATATTTTTGTGTGCTTTTTCGTTGTTTGATTTCAACCCTCAGCTGCTTACCTTGCATTGTGCTTGGTTTCCATATGTCGGTGTATTCACTACCCTACATTAGCTTCATTGATGGTGCTAGTCGCAACACTCAGAACTTAGCATCTGTTTCTTGGAAAATCTATGCACCTACAGATGAATTGATTAGTCTACATGGTGTTTTCCTTGGTCGTGCAACTAATATATTGTGGAATACAGTGCAATCATTGAATTATTGACCGACTCTATTTAAATTGGAATCCATCATCTTATTGTATGACTCAATTCGTAGTTAGTAGTCCTATAGTTGAGTAATGTTTACTCCATTTGAAGTCCTACATTGTTAAGGGTATATTTACGAATTCGCCTATTGGAACGGTTATTACATTGAATATCAACACATTCCTAGATGTCTAAATACATTAACAAATGATTTGGCTAATTTTGTGTTAGAAAGACATTTGAGACATTTATGAAAACCAATCACACTTTGTGTATACAACAAGTAAGCCGGTAGAAGTCTCATATATATATAATGATAAAAGTTTACAAAAAGTGTTTTTTGTCCAAAGACCAAAATATAAAAAATGTGAAGTACATGGCTTCATATACAAATAGAGCATCAAGGATGTTGCTCGCTATAACATGCGACTGTCTATGCTACTCTACAAAGCATTCGACCAATGGAAGCATACACGCCCACTATATGGCGTTGATAATGCCTCAGGATATCGTCGATGGAGGCATACAGGATGTTCATCGTGATCCCTTATAGATTCTTCTCTAGGATCTCATAGTCAGTAGTAGCTACTCCTGCTAGTCATCTCTCTCCCCTCGCCTTTGGATGGGGGATGAATCGAGAGGATGATAAGGTCCCATGCCTGCATCATCAAAGAGCATTTTATTAGCCATCACATAAATAACATAAAAACATTTTATATTAAAAATCACAAAACATCATAAAAACAAAATGTCCTTCTTACCTATGTCCCCCTATTGGGAACCCTGAGGAATATCTAAGTCCAAATCTCCTCGGAATTCTAACTCGACATATGCATAGTCGTCGACCATGAGCATCTGAGTTCTCAACCAGTTGAAGAAAACATCATTATATATAATTATGGTGCCAACTGCATGTCGTGCCATGAGGTTGACCCACCTATTCATTCTTGGATCCTGTGGGGCAGCTATATCCCACTCTACTTATAAGTGCAATACTGGGACCCTCTCTAGGAAGAAGGACACCAAAATTAACCCATTTCCAAACTATTTCAGCTCACCACTCCTGCACTTGGTCAATTGTTTTTTCATGCTTTTGAGAACCCCTTCACACCAGTTGAAAACTTGGGGCTCCATACATTCCAGCACATACTGGAAATAGCTCTGAAGAGCCATATGAGGAGTTGCACTCCCTGCCATGCATGTGATGGTGTAGAGGATGGTCTGTAGGGGCAAGTCTCAGACATCTCTTATAGAAAATTTACTGCTATGCTTCTGAGTACCTGTCACACAATGCACACTGATATAGTGGTTCATAGGCTCGCCACCACTCCTGCTACCTATAAGAGTAACTCAAGACCCACGTCAAGATAACCCGGTCAATAAGTAGATATCCTCGATATCTATTTTAAGAATGTGAGAACCCACATGAAACAGATTCTCGTTCACATCCCACATGTGCACTATTGATTAAGGTTGGTTGTCATTGATTTCAACCCTTGAAGAAATTCTGGTAGAACAAAGGTTTGAGTAATGGAACCAAGGTTGTTTCATGTATAATGGTATGTGTTTTAATATATTTTAAGGTAATACTATTCTATATGGATAGTACATGTCATGTCGTTTTTAGTGGTATGTGGAACGTCACATAAATCCTCACGGTTTGAGAGTTATGGCCTTACAAAGTTGGAGGACCCTCATATGTTGGCTTGAAGCCCCAAAAAGTCAAATAAGTCAAAGATATTTCAAAGAAGAAATTATTATTTAAATGATAAAGTAAAGTGACAAAGTCAAGAAGGATTATTTAAATAATAAAGTGAAGTGACAAAATCAAACAAGATTATTTAAATGATAAAGTGAGGTGACAAAGTCAACGAGGAATATTTAAATGTTAAAGTAATGGAGAACTTTATAATTATGGAAAGTGGTTAACCCTAAAAATGAGGAAAATAGGTTAAGTGACCTATAAATGGGTTAACCAACCTAGAAGATGCTTCTAAGGAGGATATTTGGAGAGTATAAATAAGAGGAAAGTCTCTCTCATTTTATATCACACTTGATCATATTGAATATCTATAGGTGATTGAGGTAACCAAAGGATATATAAGCCAAATTTCAGAGGGAAGGTGAAGAAAATAAGGGAAAAATTCAAGGGAGGATAAATTCTTTTGATGATGCTTTCTAAGGTATGTTATTTACAGGTCATCTCACCATTTTCGCAATAACTTTTTTTCTAGAATGATTCAGACCATGAAATTTATAGGCCATTGAGGAAACATATCCAAGTATCTCTGGTAAACAATTCATCTTGTGGGTCATTGTATTTTTGGATTTACACTCAGTGAAAAATAGGGTTTGCGGCTAGTCCTGAAACTAGTCTAAAACATGTGTTTCGGGTAAAAATGTCATAACTTATTCATAACAAATACAAATTCAGTAAGACCAAATGTGTTGGTTAGAGTAAAGTATGTAGTATTCTTTGTAACATGTTTAGATCCATTCAACAAATATTCCTTGCAGGTCATGCTCTACAAGGTCACTCTCTAGAATAATCCAGAATTCAACAAGGTATGCCATTTTTGCTATCACTCCTTTTCTGAGAGGTTCCAAGTAGTCACACCTGGAGGAATTGCATAAAATAATATAAAGAACATTTTGTACTATTTTCAGATCTTTATTCATTACAGGTACATAGTTATGATTATGTCAAGTTAGGGTTGTTGACTAATCCCAAACTAGTCATGTGAGACTAAAGAAAAGGCTGATGAAAATGCTAGTCTCTTATTGTGAAAGTTAAGGAAGGTTTGTAGGTATGTGATCATATACACTAGATCTATTACAGATTTACAAATCATATTTGGATGATGAAATTGATGAGGGATTTTGGTTAAGGTACATGTTGGGTACATGGTTGAGACAAGTAGTTGATGAGTTGGAACATACATGAGGTGTACAGTTTGTGATGTTGGTACATTTTGGGGAGTCATAGTTGTTGAGTAGTTGACACATGATTGGTACATACTTAGTATATGGTTGGATGCACTTGTTTATGGTACATATTGATTACAGGTTATTTGGTACAGGTTGGTGCATGGTTGATGCACTTGTTTATGGTACAGGTTGATTACAGGTTGAGGTACAGGTTGATGCATGGTTGATGCATGGTTCAAGTTTATTGGTACAGGTTTATAGTGGTATATCTCATAGTGGTAGTGTGACAGTGGTTCCATCATTCTACTTCTACTATAGGGTGGTTGGATGGGGCAAGGACAGATGGTTTTATCCACCTTCTGGTTGTAGCTGAAGAACATAGGGGGTTGTAGCCTCCTTCTAGTTGTAGCCAGAGAATAGGGGAGTTGGAGCTTCCCTCAGGTTGTATCCTGAGAAACAAAGGGGTTGGAGCCTCCTTCCAGTTGTAGTTGGAAAACAAAGGAATTTGGTGCTTCCAATGAATGTAATTCTTCAAGACATATAATAAAAAGCATTATGTGGTTTTCTCCTGCTTTGGGTTTCCACGTAAAACATTGGTATACTATGTATGTGTCTGATTGTTCATTTTTTATTGCTTATTTACTCTGGAGTAATTGGATGATAATGATACATTGATATAACACTTGGATTATATGGTTAAAAAGGATTAAATTGCTCTATTACTGATTCACCCCCCCTCTCAGTAATCCAACAATTGGTATCAAAGAAGGTTCCTTCAGAAATCAGTTTAACCACTGAAAGGTAGATCATGGAGAGCAACAACTTGTATAAAAATGGAATACCACAGTTCAATGGACAGAAGAATTCATTTTGGATCATAAGGATGAAAACATATATACATGCACAGGGATTTGAAATTTGGCAATCAATTGTAGATGGATACACAACACCAACAGTTCCGCCTACAAATGAAAAAGAAATGAAGCTCGATTAGAATAATTCCAAAGCCAAAAATGCACTTCTGAATGGTCTCAGTGAAACAATATTCACCAAAGTTGTGCATTGTAAATCCACTAAAGATATTTGAGACAAACTTCAAAATATTTATGAAGGAGATTCAAAAGTCAAAGAAACAAAGCTTCAAACTTACAGAGGTTAGTTCGAACAACTTAAGATGAAGGAAGATGAGAATATTTCATCTTACTTTTTATGAGTTGATGAAACAGTAAATGCAATCATAGGATTGGGAGAAGAAATAAAATAATCTGTAATTGTTCAAAAAGTACTAAGATCTCTTACTATGAGATTTGACCCTAAGATATCAACACTAGAAGAAAGATCAGATCTAAACTCAACAAGCATGAATGAATTACATGGAATCTTCACAACATATGAAATGATAACTGAATAGGAAGATCCATATATAAAAGAAACAACCTTCAAAGAATCCAAAAATTCAAATTAAAAGGGAAGGCAAAAAGAAGAACATAGTAGTAGTAGTGACGTCTTGGAAGATGATGAAGAAGTGGCCAACTTGGTCAAAATACTGAACAAGGGAACCAACGATAGGTATAGAGTTAATCTTCCTTTAATTTGTTTTAATTGTGATGGTATTGGTCATTTTTCTAACAAATGTCCTTACAAGAAAAATATAAATGATGAAGGTTACTCAAAAGGAAAACAAACATATAAAGGTGAAAGAACCACAAAGAAAGTTTTCAAGAAAATCTTATGCACCAAAGAAGACATCTCATCATCAGATGAAGATGAAGTCAGTGACAGTGAGAAAAAAAGAGTTCTATTCATGGTAGTAGAAGACTCTGATAAAGAAGACTCTGAAGAAGAATATGAAGAAGTCGAAGAAGAATATGAAGAAGTTGAAGAGGTAGAAGTTGACTATCGAGAGGAATTAATGTGTGCCATAGAAGTTATCAGAAGAGAAAAGAAGAAAAACAAGAAACTACAAGCAAAAATAGACAAGAAAGAAGACACTCAAGAACTAGAACAAATGATCACAAATTTGAAGGTTCCAATAGAAGAAGATAAAATTATTGAAGAAACACTCAAATAACAACTAAAATAAAAAGACAAGATCATTGGAATTTTGTAGCAAAGATTGTCACATTAAGAAATGATCTTCAAAAGAAAAATATGCAGAACAATTCAAATGTTTTGGATGACATTATTGTTGAAAAGTCAACAACAAATGTGTGTCTAATTTATTTTTCCCTTAAATAAATTGGACAATAAATATTAATCTACTATCTCATCATTACTTGAAATAATTAACTGAAATGGAAAATCAGTTAACTATAGGAAATTCGAGTTAAAAGGTTGACTGGTGGGATAGGAAATTTGAATTAGTTATAACTAAGTGATTTGGAGTTGTAACGGAATTATAAGTGTAGTTATGTGAGTTGTAAAGTAGTTTAACTCATTTAAGTGAGTTAAGCTTAGTTGTACTAGTTGTAACTAAACTTACACTAGTGAGAGTTCAGTGAATTAATTATTAATTGATTCACAATCAGTGATCTCATGTGTGTAGAAATTTCAATACAAATTATGTATTGCTTGGATTCTCCTGATCTAACAATTATATGCCACTATTAAATAAATAATCGCTTGTACAATTATTCAATGGAATTTAAAACACAATCTCCAATTGCAATATCAAGAATAAAGATCAATCGCACATAACACAGGTTTTTTTCCGGGAAAACATAAAGCTAAAAACCCCACTATAATATATTATGTATATCATGGATCATGAAACAATATCATACAAAACTCTAGTCCAAGAGCTCTTAGTACAATACAATCATCTCACACTGTCATATAAAAATAAGCAAATACATGTGCCAATTCTCTGCCTCCACACAGCCTGCCTCCTCTGCACAATCTGTGCAATGAATAACCTACAAATGAATTCGAATTGCCTCTTGCCTAGGATGCACATTGCTCATGGGCACATCTACTATGTGTGATTGCATCAGTGCACATGAATGAAATCACAACTGCTAGCCAAACTATCTGTTTCACCTGTTATCTCAACTGGGTCTCCATTGGATCTGACATGCATGTAGTTAACAACGGTAAATCTTCAGTTGCATGTGAGATCACTGATTGTGAATTAATTAATAATTAATTCACTGAACTCTCACTAGCGTAATTTCATTTACAACTAGTACAACTGAGCTTAACTCACTTAACTGAGTTAAACTACTTTACAACTCACATACCTACACTTATAATTCTGTTACAACCCCAAATCACTCAGTTATAACTAATTCGAATTTCTTGTCCCACCAGACAACGTTTTAGCTCGAATTTCCTATAGTTAACTGATTTTCCATTTCAGTTAATTATTTCAAGTAATTATGAGATAATAGATTAATATTTATTGTCCAATTTATTTAAGGGAAAAATAAATTAGACACACATTTCTTGTTGACTTTTCAA
>JASDQU010241787.1:9552-19831 GCA_032191745.1 Picea mariana | reverse complement strand
TTCACAATCAGTGATCTCACATGCAACTGAAGATTTACCACTGTTAACTACATGCATGTCAGATCCAGTGGAGACCCAGTTGAGATAACAGGTGAAAGGGATAGTTTGGCTATCATTTGTGATTTCATTCATGTGCACGGATGCAATCACACACAGTAGATGTGCCCATGAGCAATGTGCATCCTAGGCAAGAGGCAATTCGAATTCATTTGTAGGTTATTCATTGCACAGATTGTGCAGAGGAGGCAGGCTGTGTGGAGGCAGAGAATTGGTACATGTATTTGCTTATTTTTATATGACAGTGTGAGATGATTGTATTGTACTAAGAGCTCTTGTATTAGAGTTTTCTATGATATTGTTTCATGATATTGTTTGTATGATATTGTTTCATGGTTTTTAGCTTTATGTTTTCCCGAAAAAAAACCTGTGTTATGTGCGATTGATCTTTCTTCTTGATATTGCAATTGGAGATTGTGTTTTAAATTCCATTGAATATTTGTAGAAGCCATTATTTATTTAATAGTGGCATATAATTGTTAGATCAGGAGAATCCAAGCAATACATAATTTGTATTGAAATTTCTACACACGTGAGATCACTAATTGTGAATCAATTAATAATTAATTCACTAAACTCTCACTAGTGTAAGTTCAGTTACAACTAGTACAACTAAGCTTAACTAACTTAAATGAGTTAAACTACTTTACAACTCACATAACTACACTTATAATTCTGTTACAACTCCAAATCACTCAGTTATAACTAATTCAAATTTCCTATCCCACCAGTCAACCTTTTAACTCGAATTTCCTATAGTTAACTGATTTTCCATTTCAGTTAATTATTTCAAGTAATTATGAGATAATAGATTAATAAATTAGACACACATTTGTTGTTGACTTTTCAACAATAATGTCATCCAAAACATTTGAGTTGTTCTACATATTTTTCTTTTGAAGATCATTTCTTAATGTGACAATCTCTGCTACAAAATTCCAATGATCTTGTCTTTTTATTTTAGTTGTTCTTTGAGTGTTTCTTCAATTATTTTATCTTCTTCTATTGGAACCTTCAAATTTGTGATCATTTGTTCTAGTTCTTGAGCATCTTCTTTCTTGTTTATTTTTGCTTCTTGTTTCTTTTTTTTCTTCTTTTCTCTTCTGATAACTTCTATGGCACACATTAATTCCTCTCGATAGTCAACTTCTACCTCTTCAACTTCTTCTTCGACTTCTTCATATTCTTCTTTAGATTCTTCTTTATCAGAGTCTTCTACTACCATGAATAGAACTCTTTCTTTCTCACTGTCACTGACTTCATCTTCATCTGATGATGAGATGTCTTCTTTGGTGCATAATATTTTCTTGAAAAATTTCTTTGTGGTTCTTTCGCCTTTATATGTTTGTTTTCCTTTTGAGTAACCTTCATCATTTATATTTTTCTTGTAAGGACTTTTTTTAGAAAAATGACCAATACCATCACAATTAAAACAAATTAAAGGAAGATTAACTCTATACCTATCGTCGGTTCCCTTGTTTAGTCTTTTGACAAAGTTGGCCACTTCTTCATCATCTTCCAAGACGTCACTACTACTACTATGTTCTTCTTTTTTCCTTCCCTTTTACTTTGAATTTTTGGATTCTTTGAAGGTTGTTTCTTTTATATATGGATCTTCCTATTCGGTTCTCATTTCATATGTTGTGAAGATTCCATGTAATTCATCCATGCTTGTTGAGTTTAGATCTGATCTTTCTTCTAGTGCTAATATCTTAGGGTCAAATCTCATAGGAAGAGATCTTAGTACTTTTTGAACAATTACAGATTATTTTATTTCATCTCCCAATCCTATGATTGCATTTACTATTTCATCAACTCATAAAAAGTAAGATGAAATATTCTCATCTTCCTTCATCTTAAGTTGTTCGAACTGACCTCTGTAAGTTTGAAGCTTTGTTTCTTTGACTTTTGAATCTCCTTCATAAATATTCTGAAGTTTGTCTCAAATATCTTTAGTGGATTTACAATGCACAACTTTGGTGAATATCGTTTCACTAAGACCATTCAGAAGTGCATTTTGGCTTTGGAATTATTCTGATCGAGCTTCATTTCTTTTTCATTTGTAGGCGGAACTGTTAGTGTTGTGTATCCATCTACAATTGATTGCCAAATTTCAAATCCCTGTGCATGTATATATGTTTTCATCCTTATGATCCAAAATGAATTCTTCTGTCCATTGAACCATGGTATTCCATTTTTATACAAGTTGTTGCTCTCCATGATCTACCTTTCAGTGGTTAAATTGATTTCTGAAGGAACCTTCTTTGATACCAATTGTTGGATTACTGAGAGGGGGGGTGAATCAGTAATAGAGTAATTTAATCCTTTTTAACCATATAATCCAAGTTTTATATCAATGTATCATTATCATCCAATTACTCCAGAGTAAATAAGCAATGAAAAATGAACAATCAGACACATACATAGTATACCAATGTTTTATGTGGAAACCACATAATGCTTTTTATTATATGTCTTGAAGAATTACATTCATTGGAAGCACCAACTTCCTTTGTTTTCCAACTGCAACTGGAAGGAGGCTCCAACCCCTTTGTTTCTTAGGATAAAACCCGAGGGAAGCTCCAACTACCCTATTCTCTGGCTACAACTAGAAGGAGGCTACAACCCCCTATGTTCTTCGGCTACAACCAGAAGGTGGATACAACCACCTATCCTTGCCCCGTCCAACCACCCTGAAGTAGAAGTAGAATGATGGAACCACTGTCACACTATCACTATGAGATATACCACTGTAAACCTATACCAATAAACTTGAACCATGCATCAACCATGCATCAACCTGTACCTCAACCTGTAATCAACCTGTACCATAAACAAATGCATCAACCATGCACCAACTTGTACCAAATAACATGTAATCAATATGTACCGTAAACAAGTGCATCCAACCATCTACTAAGTATGTACCAATCATGTGTCAACTACTCATCAACTATGACTCCCCAAAATGTACCAACATCACAAACTGTACACCTCATGTATGTGCCAACTCATCAACTACTTATCTCAACCATGTACCCAACATGTACCTTAACCAAAATCCCTCATCAATTTCATCATCCAAATATGATTTGTAAATCTGTAATAGACCTAGTGTATATGATCACATACCTGCAAACCTTCCTTAACTTTCACAACAAGAGACTAGCATTTTCATCAACCTTTTCTTTAGTCTCACATGACTAGTTTGGGATTAGTCAACAACCCTAACTTGACATAATCATAACTATGTACCTGTAATGAATAAAGATCTGAAAATAGTACAAAATTTTCTTTAGATTATTTTATGCAATTCCTCCAGGTGTGACTACTTGGAACCTCTCAGAAAAGGAGTGATAGCAAAAATGGCATACCTTGTTGAATTCTGGATTATTCTAGAGAGTGACCTTGTAGAGCATGCCCTGCACGGAATATTTGTTGAATGGATCTAAACATGTTACACAGAATACTACAGACTTTACTCTAACCAACAAATTGGTCTTACTGAATTTGTATTTGTTATGAAGAAGTTATGACATTTTTACCCGAAACACATGTTTTAGACTAGTTTCAGGACTAGCCGCAAACCCTATTTTTCACTGAGTGTAAATTCAAAAATACAATGACCCACAAGATGAAATGTTTACCATAGATATTTGGATATGTTTCCTCAATGGCCTATAAATTTCACGGTCTGAATCATTCTACAAAAAAAGTTATTGCGAAAATGGTGAGATGACCTGTAAATAACATACCTTAGAAATCATCATCAAAAGAATTTATCCTCCCTTTGATTCTGCCCTTCTTTTCTTCACCTTCCCTCTAAAATTTGGCTTATATATCCTTTGGTTACCTCAATCACCTATAGATATTCAATATGATCAAGTGTGATATAAAATGAGAGAGCCTTTCCTCTTATTTATACTCTCCAAATATCTTCCTTAGAAGCATCTTCTAGGTCACTTAACCCATTTATAGGTCACTTAACCTATTTTCCTCATTTTTAGGGTTAACCATTTTCCATAATTAGAAATTTCTCCATTACTTTATCATTTAAATATTCCTCCTTGACTTTGTCACCTCACTTTATCATTTAAATAATCTTGTTTGATTTTGTCACTTCACTTTATTATTTAAATAATCCTTCTTGACTTTGTCACTTTACTTTATCATTGAAATACTAATTTCTTCTTTGCAATCTCTTTGACTTCTTTGAATTTTTGGGGCTTCAAGCCAACATATGAGGGTCCTCCAACTTTGTAAGGCCATAACTCTCAAACCGTGAGGATTTATGTGACGTTCCACATACCACTAAAAATGACATGACATGTACTATCCATATAGAATAGTATTACCTTAAAATATATTAAAACACATACCATTATACATGAAACAACCTTGGTTCCATTACCCAAACCTTTGTTCTACCAAACATTCTTCAAGGGTTGAAATCAATGACAACCAACCTTAATCAATAGTGCACATGTGGGATGTGAACGAGCATGTGTTTCATGTGGGTGCTCACATTCTTAAAATAGATATCGAGGATATATACTTATTGACCGGGTTATCTTGACGTGGGTCCTGAGTTACTCTTATAGGTAGCAGGAGTGGTGGCGAGCCTATGAACCACTATATCAGTGTGCATTGTGTGATAGGTACTTAGACGCATAGCATTAAATTCGCTATAAGAGATGTCTGAGACTTACCCCTACAGACCATCCTCTACACCATCACATGCATGGTAGGGAGTGCAACTCCTCATATGGCTCTTCATAGCTATTTCTAGTATGTGTTGGAATGTATGGAGCCCCGAGTTTTCAACTGGTATGAAGGGGTTCTCGAAAGCATGAAAAAACAATTGACCAAGTGTAGAAGTGGTGAGTTGAAATAGTTTGGATATGGGTTGATTTTGGTGTCCTTCTTCCTAGAGAGGGTCCCAGTATTGCACTTATAGGTAGAGTGGGATATACCTGCCCCATAGGATCCGAGAATGAAGAGGTGGGTCAACCTCAGGGCATGACATGCAGTTGGCACCATAATTATATATAATGATGTTTTCTTCAACTGGTTGAGAACTCAGACGCTCATGGTCGATGACTATGCATATGTTGAGTTAGACTTCCGAGGAGATTTGGACTTAGATATTCCTGAGAGTTCCCAATGGGGGGACATAGGTAAGAAGGACATTTTGTTTTTATGATGTTTTGTGATTTTTAATATAAAATGTTTTTATGTTATTTATCTGATGGCTAATAAAATGCTCTTTGATGATGCAGGCGTGGGACCTTATCATCCTCTCAGTTCATCCCCCATCCAGAGGCGAGGGGACAGAGATGACTAGCAGGAGTAGCTACTACTGACTATGAGATCCTAGAGAAGAATCTATAAGGGATCACGATGAACATCCTGTATGCCTCCATCGACGATATCTCGAGGCATTATCAACACCATACAGTGGGCGTGTATGCTTCCATCGATCGAATGTTCCGTAGAGTAGCATAGACAGTCGCATGTTATAGTGAGCAACATCCTTGATGCTCTATTTGTATATGAAGCCATGTACTTCACATTTTTGATATTTTGGTCTTTGGACAAAAAACACTTTTGTAAATTTTTATCATTATATATATATGAGACTTGTATCGGCTTACTTGTTGTATACACAAAGTGTGATTGGTTTTCATAAATGTCTCAAATGTCTGTCTAACACATAATTAGCCAAATCATTTGTTAATGTATTTAGAAATCTAGGAATGTGTTGATATTCAATGTAATAACCATTCCAATAGGCGAATTCGTAAATATACCCTTAACAATGTAGGACTTCGAATGGAGTAAACATTACTCAACTATAGGACTACTAACTACGAATTGAGTCATACAATAAGATGATGGATTCAAATTTAAATAGCGTCGGCCAATAATTCAATGACTGCACTGTATTCCACAATATATTAGTTGCACGACCAAGGAAAACACCATGTAGACTAATCAATTCATTTGTAGGTGCATAGATTTCCCAAGCAACAGATGTTATGTTCTGAGTGTTGTGACTAGTACCATTAATGAAGCTAATGTAGGGTAGCGAATACACTGACATATGGAAACCAAGCACAATGTAAGGTAAGCAGCTGAGGGTCGAAATCAAACAACGAAAAAGCACACAAAAGTATGATACACTAAAATACAAGCACTCATGTGAAAATGAAATAAGCATAGTACTTATTTAAGTAAACCCCATTTCTAGGTTCATTCAAAGGGATTCCATCATAATCAATCGGCTCATAACCTCCGTTCTCCAACACTTTCTTGACAATGTAAGGACCCCGACACATGGCCTCTAATTTAACGGCCCCTAGCAAATCATGATCATGCTCGTAAAGAAGAACTAGATCACCTTTAGATAAAACACGTGGCTTGACATGCTTGTCATATTGGGATTTAACACGTTTCTTCTGAGTTTCAATAACTAAGGAAACATCATGGCAGGTTTCATCTAATTGCATCAAATACAAAAGATGCTCCTCTTTAGCAGAGGTGTTAGGGAGAAGTTCAATGACTAGTTTCAAAGATGGTATCTCACATTCAATTGACAAAATTCCTTCAATACCATAGACTATCTGGAAAGGTGTGAATCTCGTGGCATACTTAAGGAATGCTCGATAGGCTCATAATGTTGAGAACAACATCGTGTGCCAATTTTTCTTATGAATTCCTATCATCCGTCGAAGCATAGTAATGAGGACTTTGTTAATTGCTTCAACCTAGCCATTGGCTTGTGGATAATAGGGGGTCAAATTTTCATGGTGAAGACCCAACTTGTCAGTAAGTTCAGATATCATAAAATTTTGAAAATGAATACCATGATCAGTAACGATGGCTTGAGGGAAACAAAACCTAGTAATGATATGATTGAATATGAACAATATTTTATCTTTCCTGGTGTTATCAAATGTAGGCATCACCTCGGCCCATTTAGTGAAATAATCCATAGCTACAATGATGTACCCATGCCCCCTGACCAAGTGAGGGTTACATGTCATGAATTCAATGCCCCATTTGGAAAATGGACCAACGAAAACTACAGGATGTAAGGGAGCAGAATGAGATCTTATCTTGTTATTATAAGTTTGGCAAGCATGGAATTTTAGGACAACAGTAATGCAGTCCTTAAACAAAGAAGGCCAGAAATAACCCGCTCTTAAGATATTTTGGGCAGTGGCATACCCAGACATATGACCGCCACATGATCCAGAGTGACAGTCATTCAAAGCTTTCTCAGCTTCATCATAAGTGAGACATCGTCGAAATATAGAATCAATACCACAATGGTAAAGGGTATCACCGAGGATGATTTTTTGACGGGCTTGATACCATATACAATGACGATCTGTACTAGATAGATCAGGCCAGAAAGTTTGAGTTTGGAGATAGATGATGATATCTTTGTACCATATGTCATTGGAACTGATCAGAAAAAGGGATTCGGTAGGTAAGGAATCCTCTCCCACATTTTCTATTTCAGTGGAGGGAAGGTCACATGTCAATTCGACTAAAATCGAAGATTTCTTTGACTTGGCACGTTCGAATTACAAGTCAAACTCCTGGAGAATCACTGTCCATTTGGAGTACTTTCCCCAAAAAATTGTCGAGTAAGGATATGTTGCATAGGGTTGAAATTGGAAATAACGGTGGTTCTGTGTAATAAGATATAATGACAAAAATGTTGAACAACTGCCAAGGCCAGTTTCTCCACATGTAAGTATTTGGTCTCGGTAGTTGTAAGACTTTGAATCAAATATTATATCACATGTTCATCATGTGAATCATCCTCTTGGACTAAGACCATAGAAATGGTAGAGTTTGAAGCAGCTAAGTAGAGGAAGTAATCTCAGCTATAGTCAGGGGGAAACAGTAATGTTGAATGGGTTAAGGAAAGTTTCAAATATTTGAAGGCATTGTTTGCAGTATCGTCCCATATGAACTTGTAACCTTTCTTCAGTAGCCGAGTGAATCCTTTCGTTAGTTCAGCATAATTGGGGATCAAACGACGCAACAATTTTTCCTTCCCTTGCAAACTTTGGAGTTGGCGTAGTGTGGAAGGAGGAGGTAGGTTAAGAATAGACTCAACCTTCAAGGGGTCTACTCAAATCCTGCGTATCGACATGATAAAACCGAGAATTCGATTGGACTCCACATAAAAAACACATTTGTGTGGGTTCAAACATATGCAATAATAACGATAGCATACAAAAATGGCCCTTAAATGTGTCGGGTGATCTTGACGATAGATGGAGTGCATCGGGAGATCATCAAGATAGGGTTGTACAATGTGATTAATGTCATGGAAGGTGTAATACATAGCTCACTGAAAGGTCTCACCAACATTCTTGAGACTAAAGGGTAATTTTCGGTAGGCAAAGGTTCCCCAAGGGAAAATAAAAGAAGTCTTGTGTTGGTTCGCGGGTAAAATATTAAATTGATTATAGCTGAAGAAACCATCCATTAAGGATACGATTTCACTCCTGGCACAGTCATCAATGATCTGGTCAATGAAAGGGGTCGAGTAATTTTCCTTAGGACAAGCCTTATTTATGTCCCTATAATCTACACAAACGCGGATGGTTCCTTGTTTCTTATTTACCTGAAAAAGATTGGATACCCAATCAGTCAAAGCCAGAGGATAGATAAAGCTATCTTTAAGAAGTTTTTCAACTTTGATCTTGATAGTAGTGGCCTTATGTGGATGGACTAGGTGAAGTCTCTGTCGAACGGTTTTAGCATCCAGATATGTCTTAATATCATGCACAACGATATCAGGATCAATACCTAGAATTTCATCATAACTTCATGCAAAGACGTCACAAAATTCTTAGAAAAGGGATTTATAGGTGCATACCTCATCAATAGAACATGAGGCACCGATTTGAACATTTTCTATGACTCCAGGTTTAATCAATATGTCGAGGGGAACGGTAAGTGAAATGTTACTCAAGTTTGCTTTGTACAAAACATTGTGTGTCGAGTCAGGAACAGAAGAAATAACAACGGTCGACAGATTCAAAATCCGTTTGTAACTCTCTATGGTGTCACATTCTAGGAAGAGGATAGAATGATGATGTCCATCGTCCCATGGTGTATCTTCCATAGACATGACTGACATGATCATCTCATCAGTAGGAAATATCACGTGAAACAGATCAGGAGATGAATCACAGAGAGGAGGAGAGGGAGTTGTTGATTGAATAGCTTGATAAGAAAATTGAACCAGACTTAAAGGCATTTTGTTGCTATAACGAAGACAATCACCAGGTTTAGGTACTATCCAAGGGTCATATGACTTAGGGGTTTCACAAATAGTGGTGGAGATCATATTAATCGAAGCGACAAAAGGAGAAGGAATATCAGGTGGTCGGATTGTAAATGTACCCATCAAAGTTGAATCTTTCAAAAGACCCATGCCGAAATCCTCGTAACTGGGAGGTGTTTTCAAGATAAAAGGAACATTGATAGTATAAGAATCGAAATTAAATGATTTCAGTTGGTCAATAGTAATGACCTTTCCTTCGTGCGAGAAAAGTATCACACAGAAAAAGGTAGACACAATTGCGTGCATGAAATTGATTCAGCTGCGACCAAGCAGAAGATTATAATCAAGAGGTGCATCAAAGACCTCAACCTCTACATTGACCGATTTAACTTCCAACGTAATAGACAATGAGGGAAGAACACCGTACGTTTTAAAACCTTTACCATTAAAAGACTTAAGGGTATTGTATGACTCGGTAAGGGCGGGAGAACCAATACCTTTCCAACACCTAATGTACATAACGCAAGTCGAGGCTCCTTCATCAATAATGGTTCTACAGATATTCTTGTTTTCAACAAGAACTTGGATTTGAAATGCTATCTTAGGAGGAAGCCTTTGAATGTGATCTTACAAGTCAAATATTATCAAATTAGTATCCGTAGGGTCAATTCCACCAATGGCCTTTAATAGTGCCTTTCGTTGAGCGGGACAACTTTGAAGGAATTCAAGAAATGACATCGCAGAGGGTGCTTGGAAAAGGTCTTCTACAATGTTGTAGTTTTGGGCAACATGTGCATGAGGATTGAACGCGGACTTTTGAACAATGCCCTTGAGAGGAGGAAAAAGAACTGTATTGAGACCCAATATTTCAAGATGAAGAGGACCGTTTGGAGGTTAAGTTGGGGGGGG
>JASDQU010241786.1:76297-87345 GCA_032191745.1 Picea mariana | reverse complement strand
ACACCCTAGAAGTATGTACACTCTTCCACGCGTGGGAGTGCAGAGGGGGGGTACCCCCTCTGCGAGGTCTGGGCGGGCTATACCCTTGGTTGGTGGGTCTAGGGGCAAGCGGGCCCCCAACGGGGGTTCGAGGATGAAGCCCCCGAAGGAAAAATTGCTTTGTAAATGTATATTGTAATTTCATTGTAAATCTGAACCGTTCATTATAAGGTCACATATCTAATGGTAGAGATTATGTTAGGGTTTTTTTTCCCTAGAAGGAAAACCTCTTTTATGAGGGAAATGTATTGCGGCTATGGTTGATGGCGAATATTGTATTCTGAGATAGGAGACTGTGAGAGAAAGAAGAGGAAGTTACAACAGGTTTGATGTAGGTTGTATCCCTTCATATGCTGGATAATAATAAAGGAAGGACCTGGCAATTTCTCTGGTGGACGTAGCCCACACTGGGTGAACCACATAAATTTGTGTCTCTATTGTATTGTGTATCTTCTGTGTTTTTTTTCCGCATTTGTTTTATTTTATTGCTCCACGGTCCTGCTTTTCTAACAACCGTTGGATGCTTTGGAGCACCGCGCGAGAAGAAATGAAAGATAGGTTGGCGAAGCCCTGAAAATGTGGGTCAAGTTGAGCTAGGGTTTTAGACACCTAGGGTTTTGGTATCTAGGGTTTTGGACACCTATGTTTCGGCCTAAGGCTGTCAGTGAGCTATTGTAATGTATAAATAGAGGTCTAAAGGACCTAGGTCGGGTTGGTATTTTGGGTTGGTACGATATTTTTATTGATCTAGTTGTATTTTTGATGTGAGTGAGTATTGTATCGAGAGAGAGAAGTTCTAAGAGTGAGAGACTTATGGTATTGTAAGATCTCGAGCTGGGTGCGAGGATTAACCCTACAGCTGGGTGCGCGGGAAGGGTAGAGAACGAGAGGAGAAGAGAAGATATCTGCTAGCTAAGAGCGCAAACAAGAACAATATGCTTTACCTCAATATATTATAGCACAGTTCTGTGGACGTAGCCCTAGGGAGAGGGTGAACCACGTATATTTGGTGTGGTGTGTGATTGATATTCGGTCTTTGTCATTGATATACTATGATTGCATTTATGTGTTAGATTTGATAGTAGATGTGCATAATAGATCTAAGCAGATGAGTGATATATGAACATTGTGTTGTTCTTGTGTTAGATCCACTTGATATTCCCTTTGGTTGTAGACATCTCTGTCCTGCAACCCCCTCATAACTGCTTCGATTGAGACTGCATTTGCTTCACAGGTGTTGTCAAAAGGGACAGTAGTTAGGGCTTGTTGGTGCGCTCTTGGAGCTGAACCCTGGGTCTGCCCCTGTGCCAACAAATGGTTCCATTGCCGGGACCAAAATTTTCTTGAGGGAATTTCAAGGTGGTTTCCATCAAAAACATAGATTCAAAACTGGATAGAAGATCAAGAAAAGGACTTCGTTGAAGCCCAGAATAAGAACCCTAATCTTAGCTCAGAAGATTGGTTGGAGAAATATATATTTACTGATACATAGGAAATTTTCTTTGGAGGAATCCATCAGGAGCTATATGAGTGGCTAGCTAGATTAGCAAATACCCAGTTTGAGATCCAATCTAAACCTCCTGTGGTTCGGACGTCGGAGTTGATCAAAAAGGTAAAAATAGTTGATAGCGTTGTATTACGAGCAATAGATCACTGGTTCGATAGCACCATTGGAGGGCACATCACAGAGTTCATTGTTGACAGAGTAGAATCATACAACCAAGCCAAGAGATATTTCTTTAAGGGACCCAAGGGGGATTTTTTTCATTTTCTGAAACTGAGAATCAAGATTCTATTGCATGAGAAGAACATCTTGAAGATACAATAGATTGGTCGGATCGAGAAAGGCTAATGTTCAATAATTCAGACAGTGACAGTGACATAGAAGCTAGACATACGCACAGTGGGAGAGTGTTCCGAGAAGTTCACCTTGCAAACCTGTTTAAGCAGAACTACGGGGAGGAGGGTTTCTACAGTGGAGGAGAGGCATATTTGACAGATGAAGAACATTTAGAACCCACTAGGGTAGAGGAAGGAGAAGCTAAAGAGCTTCACCAAAGATAACCTGAAACCTCAGAAACTGTGCAGACCATCGAAGTAAGTACTGTTATCCCTCTTTTTGATTCAGTAGTATTAAGTAACTAGAGTAATCCTAGTCACTAGAGTACCCAAAGCACTATCAATAACAATTCACCACATGCTCGGTCAGGGACCCTAGCAAGATCTATGGCAGATGAGATGAGGCTTCCTATTTTTAGGGGAGATGGATCTGAAGATCCTGACCAACACTAGTTCTTATGTGAAGCTGTATGGAATATTAAAAATGTCACTGACGAAGGTCTCAAAAGAACCCAGTTCAGTACCACTCTAAGGGACTGTGCACTGAGCTAGTACATGAAGATTGTTCAGGGACTTGCATAGCCTAAGCCACAGAATCAGATTAAGAATGGGTTGATTGCAGAGTTCAAGAAACCCATGTTAGAGTCACAATTTATTACAGAGCTGAAAGAGATCAAGCAGAAGGTGGTCGAACCTATTTGGGAATTCAATCAGAGATTCAAAACATTAACAGACTGATTGACTTTCTATATCCCATATGAATAGAACAAAGAATGGTTCATTATTGTCCTCTTACCACACATCATAGTTCCCCCAATGAAACAGAAGATTGCTTTGCATTCTGAGATGCTGGAGTTCGCCATGAAGTTAGAATCAACCCCTATGGGAGAATCTAGCTCAAGTATGAGTCAGATCTGGAGTCAGCTAACTAGTTTATCTTTGTAGGTCGAAGATATCAAGAAAGACAAGGGAAAAGATAAAAGAGAAGACATCTGGTGTGTCATATGCATATCTAAAGGCCATGACAAGGAACAATGTCCCCTATTCAATTAATACTTGGCTTATGGAGCTCTGATCCCTTTGAAGCAAGTCACCTTACCTTGGTGCGAGGTATGTAGAAACAGATATCGCCCTGGTGAGTGCTACTACATGAAAAAGTATGTTCAGACACCTACAAATTTGTACTATACATTCTATAAGTCCGTAGGACATGATGATAGGTATTGTAGGGATTACAATCTCATGCATGAAAGTTCGAGAGACATATATAAGATTCAAGGTGAAGTACAGAAAGAAGGAAACACTACGCAATATAACTTTCCTCGGAGAGGAAACTTCAATCCTCGCGGTGAATTCAGAGGAAGAGGATGAGGAGGAGGAATGGGTGGAGGTTGAGGACAGATAATATGTTATAAATGCGCACAACCAGGACACCTTGCAAGGGATTTTCAGAACCCTTGTACCACTTGCAGCTACTGCAACTCATTTGACCATGTTATAGAAGTTTGTCATGTGTTGCTAGATAAGCTTCAAGAAAGATGAGGACCTCAGCAGAACCCACAAGTGCAACTGATATATGCTAAGCCTCATGGAGAAGACCCTAGAGTCGTTGTTATAACAAGAGGAGGTGTTGTTACAAGAGATGACAGAATGACCCAAGGGAAGACCACAAAAAATTCAGGAATCAGGAAAGCTACATAGAAGACACAAACCTTTGATGCAAAGAGAGAAAGAAAAATATTTGAGGAATCCAGAAAATGATTCAGAGGAGACCAAGGATCTTCATCAAAGACAAGACTAGAAGTGAGAGAATATGGAATGCCTCTGGCATTTGATCAGTATGCTTCACCAAAATAAGGAAAAGAGGTAAGAAAGCTCATGGAGTTTTTGTATACTTGTATTAAGTTGGTTCAAGTTGAAAGTGTTGTACAAGCATTATAAAATCTAATCAGACAATATGAGCTACGAAAAATAGACCCCTTATTGAATAGGTAAGTACACCAAATTGGTAAGAAGAGAATGACAAATAAGGAATTAAATTTGAATGCTCAAATAGGAAAGTATGAGATAGATTATGTAGTCCTCGACTTAGGGTCGGAGGTCAATTTCATGACGAAGCAAACCTGGGCGCTGATGGGAAAACCGAAGTTGATATATTCCCCTATTAGGCTTAGGATGGCCAATCAGAAAGTTGTAAGCCCTTTTGGCAGATTATAACATTCCCCTATGGCCATTGATGGAGTAAGAACATTTGCATATTTTGAGGTAATTGAAATAATTGATGACAGTTTCCCTTACCCTGCATTGTTAGGAATTAATTGGGCCTTCAATAACTCTATTGTTGTTGACTTAAAGAAAAGACGTATGACTTTTGAAAGAGATGGCCTTAGGGTAATTGCACCTTTAAATCCAGATGAAGGTCAACGGTACACAAAACCTATCACAGAAGAATACCATGCATATGCACTGGAAAACACATACAAGCTAATAGCCAGACAACAGGATTACATTAATCCCACAGCCAATGGGAGCTTAAGCTGGTGAAGTGATAGTGCATGTTCATCATAATCAGAAGAAGCACTGGAGAAATGGAAAAATAAGATGTATGAAGTATCTACAAGAAGATGTTCTAGATTAACCAGAGAAGTTCGCTGGATCGGCACAACAATAAGTAACTTACCCACCTTTGATGGTGTAAATCCTTTAGAAACCTTCTTGTTGGACTTTGAAGAAAGTGTACCAATACAACAAAGATTATTGGCAATGGATGAGGCCTTGAAAGCCACACCATCAAGATGGGGGGGGGCACACAAAAGTAACATTACATATTGGATACAGTGTTGTACCTTGATGAAAACGAGGTTCTCAGCACAAGTAGAAGGCTGCGAAGTTCGCTACACAGGTCGAAGTTGCCCAAAGGACCATGTGCAAAGCTGTGAGGAAGCCTGGAGAAACATTCCTCAAGAGCAGTGGGTACACAAATTTATCAACACACTGGAAACGACACCTATCAAATGGTACCTTCAAGTAGAGATGCACCTCATCACTACAAACTGGCAAGGTATGACTCATAATTTTGTAACTACCTTCTTATTTGAAATTCAATATCCATCAGTAGATCAAGAATTACAGATTGTGAGACAGAAAATATTTGAGGAGGCATCTAGCCTTCCTTTGGAACAAGAAGAGGATGAATGGACTGTGCCTCTCCAGAAATTGCAAGGTTGTTACAACATCAATGCCAATGAAGAAGATGATCCGAGGAAGGTGAACATCGTAGAAACAGAGGGCCAAAGAGATATGGAAGGATCAGGAGTTGAGATACCATTTCTTGGACAACCGATTAAGATTAAGAAGGTCAACATTGGAACAGAGAAGACACCAAATTTTGCAAATGTTGGAGATTACTGGGATGTTACCACCATTGACAAAATTACAGAGTTACTGCATGAATATCAAGACTTGTTACCAACCAAGTTCACTGATATGAAGGGCATTAAAGGACCTATGGGAGAGGTGAGAATTCCTTTAAAGCTAGATGCAAGACCAGTTAAATAGAGACCTTACAGACTGAACCCTAAATATAAGGAGAAAGTGAAAATTGAGCTCGACAAAATGTTGGAAGCAGGAATTATAGAGCTCGTTGAAGAGTCAGAGTCTATAAGCCCTATGGTGGTGCAAGACATGAAAACGGGAGAAATCAGGATATGCGTAGATCTCAGGAAGATGAATGATGCTTGTTTGCATGACCCCTTCCCTACACCATTCATCGACGAAGTGTTATATAATGTGGGAGGCTAGGAAGTATATTCCTTTACATATGGATTTTCAGGATACCATCAAATCCAGATTGCCAAGGAAGATCGCCATAAGACCACATTTGCAACATAATGGGGATCCTACCAATATACAGTGATGCCATTCAGATTGAAGAATTCCCCAACCATCTTTTCTAGGGTGGTGGTCGAAGCATTCAAGGAATTTCTGCATAAATTTTTAAAAGCATACTTTGATGATTGGACCAGTTTTAGTTTATTGAAGAATCATATTGAATGTCTAAGGCTAATGTTGGATAAATGCAGGCAATGCCAAATTTATTTAAACCTGAAGAAATGTATTTTATTTTCACCATTTGGAGTTTTGTTAGGTCATATAGTATGTAAGCAAGGATTGCTGGTATATCCATCCAAAATTTCCATTATAGTTGATCTACCCCCTCCTACTTTAGTTAAACAACTATGCATTACGCTGGGACACACAGGATATTACCAAAAGTTCATTAAGGGATATGCTCAGATTACAACACCCATGGAGAAGTTGTTGAAGAATGATTTTCAGTTTAGTTTTATAGAGGAATGCCAACAGAGCTTTGACACATTGAAACGGAAAATGGTTACTGCGCCCATTATGGTTTTCCCATATTAGACCAAGGAGTTTCATGTGCATGTCGATGCATCTTCCATTTCCTTAGGAGTTGTGTTAGCACAACTGTGAGAAGGAGATATTGACCACCCGTTATATTTTTCAAGAAGGAAGTTATCCATTGTTGAGATTAGTTACACCACCACTGAGCGAGAAGGGTTAGCCATGGTGTATGCATTGCTGAAATTTTTCCACTACTTGTTGGGAGGACACTTTAAAATGTTTACTGATCACTCTACCCTGAAATACCTAGTCAAAAAGCCAGTGTTGGGGGGAAGGATATGCAGATGGCTGCTGTTATTTCAAGAATATGATTTTGAGATCATAGTAAAGCCATGAAAAATGAACAAAGGTCCTGACCACTTTTCGAGGTTGGAACATGGATAAGAGTCGACCAGATTGGAGGTTACACTACCATATGCACATCTATAGTCCATTAGAAATATCGGTGACCACTTCGCAGAGATAGCCTAGTTCCTATCAAAATGAATGACACCTAGTGAGTACACAATTCCTCAGAAGAAACAACTAGTAGTGCGCACTGCATATTTCTCACTTATAGTCAGACATCTATATAAGATGGGACCTGATGAGATATTGAGAAGATGTGTTATGGAGGCAGAACGACCACTGATCCTTGCAGAATCTCATGAAGGCATCGTAGGAGGACATTATGTAGGAAAATCAACTGCGTAGAAGGTTCTTAGAGCTAGCTTTTGGTGGCCTACCTTACATAGAGATGGTAAGGACTATTCCAGAGCCTGAGATGTATGCTAAAGAGTTTGAAAACCATCCAGAAGAGATGAAATTCCATTAGCACCATAGCTGACCCTACAAGCATTTGAGAAATGGGCCATTCACTTCGCTAGACCTATAAATCCACCAGAAAAGTGTATAGGAGAAAGGTACATAATTACTACGACAGAGTACTTGACTAGATGGGTTGAAGCAAGAGAAATCAAGGAATGTAGTTCCACTACAATTGGGCGCTTCATATTTGATGACATCATAACCCGGTTTGGATGCCCAAAGATCCTTATGAGTGATCAAGGAACACATTTCATCAATAAGACAATTGAAGCCTTGACTGAAGAATTTGCAGTCCACCATTAGAAGAGCACACTGTACCATCCACAAGCAAATGGGATAGTTGAAGCATTCAACAAGATCTTGGAGACAACGCTCATGAATATTTGCAGTGTGAACATGGATGATTGGGATTTGAGAGTATCAACAGTATTATGGGCTTATAGAACCACTTGCAAAAAACTAACAATGCAGACCCCCTTCAAGTTGGTATATGGTCTTGAAGCTGTTGTTCCAATGGAATATCTGGTACCAAGCCTAAGAATTGTTGGTTTATAGATATGGATGACCCTGGCGTTGTTCAAGAGAGGCTTGCACAGTTGGTTGAATTGGAATAAGACAGATTCATTGCAGGATTCCATCAGCAGGTTCAGAAGGAAAGAGAGAAGGCCTATCATGATAGGCACATCAAGAAGAAGGAATTCAAACAAGGTGATCTAATACTAGTATATGACAGCAAGTTCATAAAACATCCTGGGAAGTTCAGACCTCATTGGGTAAGGCCGTATGAGATCGCTCATGTTACAGAGGGAGGAGTTGCATAATTGAAGACTTTGAATGGGAAGTTGAAGGAAGGATTAGTGAATGGGAGTCAGATAAAGTTGTATTATGAGAACCAGCTGCCTCACAACTCTCAGTGAAAGGATGAATAAAAGGGTCCAGGTACTAGGTGCAGTTGAAACTAGGTACCAAACACAGAAAATATAGTCTGCACAAGGGATGGGGAGGAGGAAAAGCACAGAATGCAGAGACTACACTATGCAACCTGGAGTCGAAGTAAAACATGAAGCTCAGATTTGAAATGCCTCGGGATGAGTCACAAGTGAGTGTTGGGGGCATGTTGTCCCTTGGGTATGGAAGCAAGTGAAGATCAAGGAAGAAAAGGGAGAATGTGAACTACGTGGAAGACACAGCGACTGTTATTGGGTCGAAGTGAAAAAAATAGCAGAAAAGATGGAGTGAAAGAAATTTGCTGGACGAGGATATCAAGGATGACATATAAGTAAGGAATAAGGATCATGAACAATTCAACAAGTGGAAAAATCCACCGTTGGATGATTTTGAGAACTGTGTGAGAAGAAAGGAAAGACAGGTTGGTGAAGCCCTGAAAATGTGGGTCAAGTTGATTTAGGGTTTTAGACACCTAAGGTATTGGTATCTAGGGTTTTGGACACCTAGGTTTTGGCCTAAGGCTGTCAGTGAGCTATTGTAATATATAAATAAAGGTCTAAAGGACTTGGGTCGGGTTGGTATTTTGGGTTGGTATGATATTGTTGTTGATCTAGTTGTATTGTTGATGTGAGTGAGTATTGTATCAAGAGAGAGAAGTGATAAGAGTGAGAGCCTTCTAGTATTGTAAGATATTCAGCTGGGTGCAAGTATCAACCCTGCAGCTGGGTGCACAGGGAGGGGAGAGAAAGAGAGGAGAAGAGAAGAGATCTGCTAGCTAAGTGCACAGACAAGAACTGTATGCTTTACCTCAATATATTATAGCACAGTTCTGTGGACGTAGCCCTAGAGAGAGGGTGAACCACGTATATTTGGTGTGGTGTGTGATTGATATTTTGTCTCTGTCATTGATATACTATGATTGCATTGTTGTGTTAGATCTGATAGTAGAATTGCAGAATAGATCTAAGCTGATAAGTGATATATGAACATTGTGTTGTTCTTGTGTTAGATCCACTTGATATTCCCTTTGGTTGTAGACATCTTTGTCTTACAACCCCCTCATAACTACTTAGGGTGAGACTTCATCTGCTTCACAGGTGTTTCCAAAAGGGCCAGTAGTTAGGGCTTGTTTGTGCGCTCTTGGAGCTGAACCCTAGGTCTGCCCATGTGCCAACAATTTCTATTTGATAATGTAGTCACTGGGTTTGGATATTCATGCATATTACTTAGCGATCAAGGTACACACTTTCTTAATTGATCCATTGTTGCATTAACTGAGGAATTTCAGATTCATCATCAGAACGATACATCATATCACCCTCGGGCTAATGGAACAGTAGAAGCTTTCAATACAATTTTGGAGAATGCTTTGACAAAGATCTGCAATGTTGGAAGAGATGATTGTGACTTACACATCCCTGCGATACTATGGGCATACATAGCTACACATAAGAAGTTGAAATGGTAGACATCGTTCTAGTTGGTCTATGGCTAGGAAGCAGTGATACCGATGGCATTCATTGTGCCTAGTTTGTGCATTGCAACCATCACTAAGCTCTCAGAAACAGGTGCAATAGAGGAGATATTAGCAAAGTTAGTCCAACTTGAGGAGGATAGGTTTCTGGCTAGATTCCATCAACAGGTGCAGAAAGATAGAGAGAAGGCCTAACCTGATCGACATATTAGAACCAAGAAATTCCAAGTCGGTGACCTGGTACTACTCTATGAAATCAAGTATCTACATCACCCAGGGAAGTTTTCAATGCACTGGTCAGGGCCGTATGTGATCTAGAAGACACCAGAGACAGTTGCTGCATGGTTTTGAAACTTGTATGGATAGATCTTGGATGGAATGGTGAATGGATGTCGATTGAAACTCTATAGAGACAACCGATCGTCTACATAGTGACCTGTGCAGCACATAAACCCCTGTATTATAGTAGGTGTACCATAGTAGTAAGAAACACAAGAAAAACCAAATAGAAAGTATAAAAAGGAAAGAGAAACAATAAAAAGGTAGTGACAAAAGAAAGAAAAAGAGTAAGCATAATCCCAAGGTATCAAAACTTGTGTAGTTGGACCGATCATATTCCATGAAGTGAACATTGTATCAAGTTCAATGGTCATATATGGATAGACACTCCTGCAACAAACAACACATTACTGCATAGGATGACATGAAAAGACCGTTAAATACAACCAGGTATTAAAAAGACAACAGGGTGGCCAATGTGACAGGTCATTAAAACACCATAGAAAAATTAAATCCAAAAATCCACTGGAAATACTGGATTGATCAATAGTACGTAAGTACGATCATAAGGAAAATTTGGAACTTAAAGATCATTTAGTTAACCAATTACCACTTCAAACGCCTGATTTGACACAACAGTTAAGGCAAGATAAGATAGGTATAGTTGGCACGAACACACCAAATATTGAGTGGGAAGGAAATTCTAAGTTATGTTTTTCATGCAAGCTTGAGAAAACAAAGAAAAAGTTCCCCAAGTCAAGTTACAAATACCCGCACAGATATAGAGAGTTCATCCGCAAGTTCAACATATATCAGAAATGGCACCACTATGAATTGGAGCACCCTCTAGTGAAGAAAGAAAATAATCCAAGCAACTAGTAGATGTTGAGGTAGAAGAGGTGATCGAACCTTCGGGCCCGACACCTCCCAAATTGTTCTACATGGATTATTTTCCTCCAAGGGCAGATTACGCACCTTGATTTACAGTACCAACAAATGCCAAATATCCATTACCCACAACACCAATATTGAAGGGTGTTAGGTAAGACGAGGGCATGCTCGACAAGGTGGCCAACTTAAAGTTTATGGATCATGACATCAAATACATGCAAAATTTGTTGGCATGTTTTATAGGCAGCGTATGCTTGTCATTGTTGGAAAGTACAACAACGATGATGGCTTGAGTACAGGTATAATGTGCCAGGCGGGCACCAGAAGTATTTTGGGAAGACGCAGC
>JASDQU010241786.1:40438-58949 GCA_032191745.1 Picea mariana | reverse complement strand
ATCATATAAAGAAGAAGAGGTTTTTACCCTTTATGGGTTTCCTCAGGAAATATTTGTCTCTGTGTATCTCATATGTGTGAATGATGCTGAATGTTCTATTGCTTACTTCCCTGCATTATTGTGATTTCCATTGAGTGCTCTGTAAAGAGTTTAAAATAAGCATAATTGTTTAAGCATGGTAACAACTGATTCACCCCCCCCCTCTCAGTTGTCCAACAAAATTTCCTTGAGTTGGCCATGGATCAATATTTATGCACAAAGACAGACCCCGCTACAAGAAAAAATCGGGTGGAAGTGCAGGAATGGGCACCAGGTCTTGAAAAATCTAGGATACTTAAGTTGTTCAAAATTCCACATTTCAAACAGAGTAAATAAATTAATGCATGTTTTAAGGTATTGCTTAGTTGCGTCCATGGGGGGACACTTTGGCTAGATCCCCCAATTCCAATTGATGCAACACTAATTGCGTGAATTATAGGATTGAGCAAGGAAGGCGAAGACCCGACCTTACTGTTTTTCAAAATGGGAGAGAGATCCCTCTATGAGATCATCAAAGATAAGTACGACACATTCAGACAAAAAAATGGTTTGGATGTAAAGTGCATCGGTGAACAAGAGATCAGGTTCACGACGCAAGTTTTGGCCTACAAATTATTCCATAAATGTCGAAAGGATGAGGTACTAGTGACAATAATCTCCACGACAGAGAGATACAAGGAAGGTTTATAGATGAACTGGGTAACCTTCTTCGTGAATTAATTCTTGCAGGGCTACACAGAAGCCCAGGAAAAAGGTGCGAAATTTCATTACGCATTGCTACTTATTTTTATTGAACTGGTTGGATGGCAGGAGCCCACATATTACCAATGCATGTGTGTTTCAGGTCGCAGTCTAAGTAACATCCCAGTTATAACCCTTATAAAATATAATGTATTATGTAAATATGACTTAGGCTGGTGAGTCGATAAAGTTGGAAAGGGGCCAGAGTACCTAGGAAATGTAACACTTCCTATAAATTAATAAAATACACCACTGGTTGCAAGACCGAAAAGGACAAAAGAGATAGGAAGATATGATTCCACGAGAGAGGGGGATGGAGGGGATAAGTCTTGTTATTATTATTTTATTTACCCATAATTGATTTAATGGAGAAGAGGGGGTTACATGAGCTTCTTGGGAGGGAGGCCATGTGGCTCTTGTCTTTATATAATTATTTAAACATCCCTTGGGGGTTGTTTTGGGGTCGTTCTTCCCTTGGTTCATCCTATTCTCACTAGTTCACTTATTCTTCTTCCTCTTCACTCACTACTGCTAGTTCATGTGCTCTTGGGCTGAGCATGGAAACAAATGGCAGCAAGAGGAGAGCCATTGTTGAATGGATGTAATTTTTTACTAATCATTCCAGGAGGGAATAGATGCTTGTGTGCATGAACTTGATGGAAGTTCAGATGGAACCGTTCACAACTGAGAGTCCTTGGAATTTCCAGTAGGGAGATTTCTTGACCAATATCATTGGAGCCCTGTAGAGAAATGGAACAACCTTAGGGACTGCATGGCAGAGAAAGGTGTTCATTTCTTGGGGTTGTGCAGGCTGAGGGGGAAAGAGAGCTGGAAATTAGGATTGATGTGAGGTTGGGAAACCTAAGATCTACTTAGCCAACTACAATGTATTTAAACTTGGCCTAGGACCCGTCCTTGTGGATTCATAGCCATGCCTCGCGGGTGACCTTTTGTTGAGAGTAAATGAACAACAATGTCTATGGTTGGGAGGAACATCCTTGGTCTGTAGCCAATTGGTGAACGTTTACATGCAAAGATAAGTGCTCTATGTGTTTTCTGTTTAATGTATTCCACTGTGTATTTAATTATCTCTAAGATATGTATTCTAATGTGCTTGTATGTTGGTTATTTGTTGTGCATGGCACGTTGTTTATCTCTTTTATGTTGTGGCATGGATCTTGTCTTAAACATGTGGTGTGCATGCTCCTAACATTGTTGAAAATCCCTTTGTCTTCGAATTAGAGATCAAAGAATTGAGTCTTGGGACTGCAACGTGCTTAGCCTATGAGTGGTTGGGTGTGTTGCAGCCTGTTTAAGTGGCATAGCCTGACCTCTGGGTGGTTGGGTATGCTACAAATTGGTATCAAATATTCTGGTTGAAACACCGGGCCGGTATGGGCCGGGTCTGTCGGTCAGAGTCTCATGGTTGAGATCAAATTCTGACCGTGAAGTTGAAAATATCAGGAGGAATGGCATTGCAAAATCTACACAGGAGTTAGATCGTTATATATCCTTTGTATTCGAAGCATCCTGACCGTCCTCTTCAAATTCGGGAGCGATCACCACTATGGGATTAAGAGAGATCTAGGATTGTTGGATTGGAGGGTAGGTGAACAAGGGTCATTTCATTCAATCGAAGCAAAGGTTAAGTCACAATCGTCATATTTCTTGGAGAGAGATCGATGGCCAGGAGGCATTGCAAGGAACCAAGTTACACAAGATTTAATTCCCCAAGGCGATCCCACAATCCAAACCACAGTTTCACTGAGGGGTTACGTGTCAATGTCAGAAGAATTGCGAGATGAAAGGCAGGTTACTCCAAACCACTGGTGCATTCCCCCGCAACTTGAAATGCATTAAGTGATGTGACATGTTAGTGCTCAAACATCGAAACTCCGAAGAGACGAAGTAGATCCAAACCATTGATCAAAGTGGACACACAGCAGGAGACCCTGCACTCTTGTGGATAACCACTTCGGAAGAAAGACGGATATGAAAAGCCAGAACTCTTGAAGGCTCGAAGCCCGGAGTTCATCTAGAACGTCCATAAAAAAGGACATGCGACACCATATCTCTCACTTCGAAGACTTATTACTCTGGAAGGTTTTTCAGAGCGAAGCACTAGGGAAAGAATTACCCAAAGTCCCGAAGTAATCAAGGACCGTTGATCTTTGCAGCGGTACCTCCCGAAGTCCCAAAGTAATCGAGGATTGTTGATCTCAAATCAACAAGGACCATTGATATTTATAGCGATATCTCCCAAAGTCCCAAAGTAATTGAGGACTATTGATCTCAAATCAACAAGGACCATTGATCTTTGCAACGGTATCTCCCGAAGTCCTGAAGTAATCAAGGATCGTTGATCTCAAATCAACAAGGACCATTGATCTTTGCAGCGGTATCTCCCGAAGTCCCAAAGTAATCGAGGATCATTGATCTCAAATCAACAAGGACCGTTGATATTTGTAGTGGTATCTCCTGAAGTCTCAAAGTCCGAGGTTAATATGGATCATCCGATAAGGGAGATGCTTGTCGGCAGATTGGTCAGTTCAAGAATTCAGATTTCGGGAGAATTGGAAGTGTGTTAGTGTTGAAAATCCTGAAGCCCAAAGGGCTGAAGTGGTGGGGTATGATGACGTCACCTGGAGGTGATGTGGAGCCCAGAATTCTGAAGTGACGTAGCTTGTGGATGTCACCTAGGATGACGTGGACACATGGGATATGTGTCACATGTCAGTAAGTTTTGAGCATATGTAGGATTGAAATATCAATTAGAACGTGACACATTTCACCCACCCGATTGGGCCACATGTTCACTTCTATTATTTCACCACGTGGCGACAGATCATGTAGTCTGGAGACTGGGCACTCCAGAGGAGAAAGATGTGATAGTTTTCATTGGGTCGAAAACTCCCAAAGGCTGGAGTACATATCGACCGTTGATCCTAGAGGACACACGGAAATAGATCTCGCAGTGGTTCAGAGGATCGACACTTCGGGAAAAAGTGAAGGTGTAGAGTTTGAAACTCCCAAAGCCCGAAGAGCTGAAGCAATTAACAACCGTTGATATGCGGGAGGACACTCGTCAACAAATCGTGAACTCTGAGTAAAAGCGTTCCGGGAGGAAGAAAGCGGGGAAATTTGAGACCTCCAAAGGCCGGAGTCCCAAAATGGATCTCGATCATTGATCATGAAAGAGGATGAGGGACGTCGATTTGGTCCTAGTTGAAGGTTCCAAAGTTGTGAAGCGCCGAAGGCCGAATTCAACATTAACCGTTGATCTACTTCGGGAGATTTTCCAACCAATGATCAAGTATAGTGGAAGGATAGCGTAATTGGAGGTGTTAACCGAAAACAAGCGATCACCACTGCTTTATGAGTCATTTGGTGGGTAATCACTTCGGAGGAATTGCTACTCCTTAATTAAGGAGCCACGAATTGTTGAAGTTCCAAAGTAAATGAGAACCGTCCAACTCATCGTGACATTAAGACGTGGCCATTGTTTTTTATAAGTGATCAAGAACTTCTTAGCTTAGCGCATGGTCACCATCTGCGGTCGTATGGAATAAAGAAACAAAGGGAAAAGAAGAGGCAATGCTCAAATCAATAAGCCCATGGTTTTTCCCATATGGTCATATGTAAATGGTTTTAAGGAAGCGCCTCATAAAGATTTAATTCGATAGAGAGTTAACACTAGAATAATACAGAGAATTGATAAAGGATCAAAATATGATCTGTTTGTGAACTGAGAACACAACAGAAGCATGAGTATGATATAATGAGTCGATCCATGTCTGTGATCAACTCATGAAGACAAAATAACCGACACACATTCATGATTAAAAAAGAGTTAATTCATATAAAAAGGAAAAATGATATTAATTAAATAATAATATTCTACTTAAATGAAAAGGTACCTGTAAATTCAATTGACAATTTTTGTATGATATGTATAGCTCTAACATGATGGCTGCTTGCAGGTTTATCAGGATTAGAGGTATAAATAGATCAATTCAAGAATAGGATAAGATGTTAGGGTCGTGGAGGCATGACTTTGCTTACAAAATTTGGATGAGGTACTACAAAAGAAAGAATCCTCACATGGGACATGAAGCTAGAAGGTGAATAATGTCATTAATGGGCATAGAAAAGAAAAGTAAGGCTCCATAGCCTTGAAGGTAGAGATGTGTAGACAGTTGCAAGCTTGATGTGGAAGGAAACAAACATCTTAAGAGGTGGTGTGTGAATAATATCTATGTGTCAAGCATAGGATTTCTAGGGAAGGATTTGTTGTTTTGTTTGTACAGTCTCCTGGGTTTCTTCATATTGTGCTATCCTTTTACTTCTTCTTCTCTTCATAGTGGGGGTTTTAGGAACAACAATTGTTCTTTTTCTCTTCTTCTTTGATGTTTCTACTTGTGTGGTCTGAATTTCTATCATCTAGATGGGGTCTTCCTCAATTTCAGGTTGGGGTAATGGAACTTCCATTTGGGAACTATCTCCTCCTACTTGGGCTATCTCAATTTCAGGCTGGGGTAATGGAACTTCCATTTGGGCACTGTTTCCCCCTTCCTGTGCTGCCTCAATTCCCTGTGGGGGGTTTTCATGGTGCAATTTGGGTTGTTCAATTTGTAGAGGCCTATCGACCTTGATTAGATCACCCCAATTTATTCAAGGTTGTCTCCGGGCCCTGCTTACTATTAGCTTTACTATTCCATGGTGACTAATTATGGTGACATGGTCTTTAGCCTTCTGAGTTATTGCAACAACTTCATGTAACATGGCATTTAGAAAAAATGGTAAATTGATTAAACCTTTGTTTTAGTGTTGCTAAAAATTTGAGGTGGCACGGCCACACCACATCATACCTCCCATCACAGGTGATATACCTTTGTATTACTCCTTCCATCTCCCTCCATGGCTCGTTGAGAGCAGTGGGGTTAAGTCCCTTCCCATTTTTATCGAGTTCTTCTTCGGGTTCTACGAAAGATTCCACAACCTCCTTGAGCATTGTATACTTCTCAGTCCTTTGTATGCCTGCGTTGGGGAGGCCTGTAAACTCTGCTATAATTTCCTCAGTGACCAATATTTGTATATCTCGAATCACAGAGATTCCTCTCTGCAAGTTCTAGAAAATTGCTAGCGTGATATTCATGTCATATCCTTGCAATCTGTTGAAGTACTCTGTCCACCCCAGACGATGTAAAATTTCCCTTTCCTGGTCGGTTACCTATAACAATGTGGGCTCTCGATGTTCACTTCGACCACCCATGTCTTCTATGAACAAATGAGGACAACTATCGTTCCCTACTGCAGCTTAGTTCGACCAAATTTTTTTTTTGAAACAATATTACCAGAAATAGAAAATATCATAGAACAGCAAATGTATATAAAAATGTGAGTTTTCCCATTTATTACAATCATTATGATTTATCAGTAAATGTGCAGAGTATCCGCCCTTCATAAATGGAAAGGTCGACCTTGACCGTCAAATTGTGTGAGTGTAATAATGGCAAGTATTTCAAGTGAGGGGTGATTACTACGTCGCCATTGCTGGGAGAAAAATCATTAGTAACCTTCAAAATAACTTTAACGGTAATCATGAAAAATAATCACTTTTGTGTGGGAAATTCACATTGACATACCTATGTTAAAAAAATTTTAAGTAAAAAGATCCCGAATAATTTAAATTTGTTCACGTTAGAAATATTCCACATGTCACAATGTTGTTACTTTCCCTTTTATTGGATATAACCAGAATGATATCCTTGTTTTTGGGAAAGGAAATCTAGGAACACACAAAAAACTTGGCGTATTTAAGGTAAACTTTGATACCATAGGTAGAGCCACTACTGCCAGTAGGCATCCATAGCCTCGACAGGGTTGTCTTTTAACCCTTAGATGAGCCCGTATCCTTAATAAATAGTTTGAATTGTCTTATCCTAAAAAGACCACTCTCTTGGTTTGGTAGCCAAATGATGATAATGCCACTCACTAGATCGTAACCTAAGTGAACAAGTCAGCTCGTGATGAGACCTCTTGTCCTTTGACGAAAAATGCCAAAGGCCATTGCCTTGGTGTGGTAGCCATAGTGGGAATGTCACTTATGTTATTATCTAATGATCATGGTTGGTTGGCTCGTGATGAGACCCCTATCCTTTGTGGGAGAAGTTTATTACTTTACTTATAAAATTTTATTATATATATATATATAGACTCTATCAAGGGAGGCTCATCTACTCCTTAAGAGTGAGGGATGGCGTAAGAAGTGTAAGAATGCCAAGTAAAAAATGTTCTTTAGACTCGTTATTATGATATAAAGGAAAATTATCATTCAAGTATATGTATATATATAAGGGAAATAAATGAATTATGGTGGTTAATGATTATCAACAATATTTAAGATAATTCGAAGAAATTAATCCAAAATAATTCGATAAGGTATGATAGGTAGTCCACAAAAATGAAAAATCGTTACTATGATGACTAGAAGTGATGCTGGTGAAAGTTAATTAGTGAAGGTGATACCTAAAGGAGTGGCTAATCGTAATAATGGAATGTTTTTTCATGAGAAGAGAATTGTGACTTTTGAGAGAAAGGAACAACAATAAGGAAAAACCGCAGAAGGAACAACAATTGTTCCTTTCGAATGGACAATGCTATCCGAAAAAGGAATGAAAGTCATTACTTTCAAATGGACGACACGACCTGTGAAGGAAACAACAATCGTACGAAGGGAACGGAAGTTGTTCTGTTTGAACGAACGACAACGACGTGGAAAAAGAACAATCACACGAAGGGAATGACAGTTTTTCCATTCGAATGAATGACAACTACGCATTGTTGAGCACTCAACACACCCTAAAATTCTATGTCCATTTTTTACTTTTGGGTACCACTTGATCCTTTACATTGTTTGTTTTTCCTTTAGTATGAAACTGATACTTGCACTTATTTTTTATGTCCATTCCAAAACCTTCCTGAACATACAACAATGAATCATCTTAATCATTGAAGGGCCCTTAATAAGCTACTTAAAGAATCGGCACACTAAATCTTTCCCTGACGTGCTCAAGATTTCGGCATCGGTAAATGTTAAAGGTGATGAAATTTGTTTAAGGAGTTTTAATTAACATCGAACATCGATCTTCATCGGCGTTGACAGTTGAAAGTATTTTCTCTTATGATTGAACTTTAAAAAAGGTATCGACGAATACCGACCCATACGGCTTCGGTAGGAAAACGAAGAGATAAGCGTCGTGCAAAGAAGAAAGTGATATCGTCGATTACCGACACCCTAAGCAATTTCGGCGTCAGAGAGTTACAAGATAAAGTACACATTAAAATTTTACATTTGAAATTACCGATCCTCAATGCCACTCAAGTATAGATAGTCGATATATCTTCCTCCTTTAGTGCCTTCGACGTGAGTAGATCCCTTAAGTGCAATCCTTACCCATCATCCAAATGCTAAATTTTATGTTCAAATATTTTACTACAGTTATGGAAGCATTTAACGACTTCCTTACTACGGTACCCGACCTTCTGGGAGCATACACACACACGCTCAACTCTGGTGTCTTTTCCCAGTCCCAAAGGTCGAGCAACCACTATGACAGTTCCGACGCATGTATCCACCGTACTCAATTTACCACACTATGTCGTGATGACATGACTCGTTTAAAATAAAGAAGAATGGCAGCATGGATGGAAGACATCGCAGGTAATTCAAAAGAGCAATCGAGATCACATAAGTATTGAACGGTCGAGAATAATGAGCTTTACAGGTACACACCGATCCATTATGTTTGTTAGTACCTTATGTCATATCACTTGATTGTTAAACTATCTCAAATATTCTTGCAGGAATGACTCCCTAATCTTCGAACAGAGCTTGCTCCGCGATCTCGCCGATAAACCTGAAAGAAATGCCGAAGAAGAATCGATAGAGTGATGAAGGAAGTAGGTCTCCCCAATTTCGACACCCCCGATAATTTCATTGACTTGAGCAACGTGGTCAAGCTACATGCCAAACAAGATGCGCTATGGACCGAAGAGTTCACGAAAATAGCCGATACGAAGCCAGGGAAAGTACGACAATTCGTCGAACATCCGATCAGAGCTCGAACCATGCTACAACAATTGAAATTCAGTTTAGTAAAGTATGGGCTCAAACTTGTGAGAAATTGTTTGTCAGCTGTACTGAATACGAGAGCAATCATCCTTTCCAAGAAGTAGCTCAAGATGACAATTAAAGAAGTTGTTAGAAGATAACACCACGTGGCGATTTCTGTTTTGTTTAAACTACAATTAGCCGTCAGTTTCTGTTAGAAATCTGTATTATAAATAAAGACATCGGCCAATTAGCAATGGGTCGATGGTTGTTGTAAGAACTCTTTCTTTTGAGACTTTAAGAATTATTTTGAGACTACTACGAATTGAGAAGTCCTTCTGGACAAAAGACAAACTATTTTCATCAGATGTATGTGATTGGACCTGGAGAAGGAATACTTCCTATCGTGTTTCATGAATGATGCAGTAATGAGTAAGAGCAATTAATTATGTTGTCAAGTTATCTCGTGCAATGTCTTGATGTTCTTTGCTTTAATGTTGAAGATGAATCGTTGTGTTGTTATGTAATGAATGGCTATGGTAGATGAATTATTTTTCTTTCCATTATCTTGTTACATATGTGCTTTCTTTCTAATAGTTAGTTTCTTAGACATTAACTAGATTCTCACACAGTTAATGTATTAGTACTAGGCCTGTGGTATAGAGTAATTGTATGCATGTTGAGCAGCGAGTTATCCCAAGCTTAACATCTTCCCCAGTAGTTAAAACTTAATCCTGTTAATTGTCAAGTTGGTTTATGTTGTCTTGCATCTCTCACATTAGCCCCACCCAAGAGAAATTATAGACGAAAATAGTCCTAACTAATGGAAGATCCTTCACAAAGAAACACAAAGCCCATCGATAAATTGGCTGGATCGCAAGATCTGGAGAACCATTCCATTTCAAACGTTGCAGAGTCTAATTGGGCCTCGGTGGTGGGTTTGGTTCCTACTATTGAGGAAAGGGATTTAGGTCCCATCAACATAATTGGCGCTAGAAAGAGGGCCTGAGAATGAATGGATAAATATATATTTTATCTATCATTTCAAACAACCTACAGATTCGTAACAACCCACATGCATGGCTAGTTCGTCACAAGACAACCCACACACATTGAGTATTTCCAAAATGGATAACTCACCCGAGCTCAAGGAAGAACCTTTTCACCTTGAAATACCTTACACTCTTCCTCATGAGGAAGTGAATCAATTCAGGAGAATCACTAGAGCCTACGCCTGACAGATCGGTGTGCTTTCCTTAGCTCCCATCCTCCCTTGAAGAAAAAAATAAAGCAAACCAGTGGTTAGCACTCCTGACGAAATTTTCGTACAATTCATAGAAGACTTAATATATTTCACAATTACCTAAATCCAAGAACCTCTCGATCTGATACCCGAAACATCAGCTTCCAACTTCTCCAAGCTAAACAAATTTTCAGAAGAAGAAGAGTTTGACTCAGATTCTGAAGATATGGAGGGTAATAATAACCATGAGGAAGAAAGAAAAATCCTACTTCAGAACAATCAACTCTGGTTGGCCGGAGATGTTGTGTCCGTCCCCAGACAAATACATAATCTTCCCCGACATCTGGAGAAAATGCTTCCTAAGTACGACCCCGAAACTTCAGGATTACCTGAAGATCACATCAAGAAGTTCATACTCATGATAAGACTTATGAACGTTCAACATGAAGACATATTCTACAGAATTTTCCCCTACACGTTCAAAAATTCAACTTCCACATGGTATTTCAACTTGCCAGTAGGATCAATAACCAGCTAGACTAAGTTCCAAAAAGATATTTTAGATAAATTTGCAGAGGAAACTAGTACAGGAGCCCTGATGGCTGAGTTGTTCGCATCCACCATGAGTCTGAAAGAAAGGGTCAAATATTTCAATCAAAGATTCACGAGCATCTTAAACAAATTCCATCCTGAGGAGAAACCAACTCAAGAGTTACAAATCGAGGTTTACTCGAACACACTCCCAACTTCTATTTCTATGTTTGTAAAAAGAGCCTCTAAGAAAACCTTGGCAGAGAATTTTGAGGAGGCCAAGATGATAGAATTCCAGATGAAAGGATGTAAAGAGGTTCAGGTCTCCTTAGTGAAAAAATAAAGCCAACCCCCCCCAGAAGAGGAATCTTTCTGACTAGACCTCTGGGAAAACCGGTTGAACAAACTCCCGACAAAGGGAATGGTGATATAGAATATCTCCAATGCATGGTGAAGAAATTATCGAATGAAATCATAGACATGAAGAGAAATGTAGGGGAGGGAAACCAAGGCCAAAGGCCCTATAAACCTTTCTTTAAAAGAAACCCGCCTTTCAAAGCAATTGAACCTCCCCCTGCTAACTTAAATATTGATCTAGGGAATGCCACATCTGATTCTTTCTGTACTTATCATCAGGAGAACCACTCCGAAAGATACTTCCCTCAATGGGTACATGCCATGAATTTGATGGCCAATCCATTTCTAGATGAAGTCTCCCTAGCCGAATAGCCAAGCAGTTTGGTTATGAATATGGTGTACTAGGAAGAAGTTGACCCACCATGAGACACATCCATGCTGCTATGGGATCCTGACCTGATCATGCCTTCCAGCAATAATTTTGAGTCTCGAGAACAACCCACAAAATTTTCGGTGATACAGACACGCAGTAAGGTTCCGCATAGCTCAAAACATACCGACGCCACCCGAGCTTCGCAAAGTAAGTTAAATCCCAACCACCCAAAAACCTCTTTTGCTCTCGGAAAAAAGCCTATAGGGATTCATACCCAAGAGTCACCCAAACTAGATTACAACGTGGTCGAAGATTTGAAGAAGCTAAAGGCCAATATTTCAGTTATGGATATATGTATGATCCCTCAACAGAAAGACTTTCTGTTATAGGCCTTGAACTCTGCCGAAAACCTGATGATAGGCAATGGCCCAGGAATAAGTTTGACTCACATAGGTCCTCTGGGAAAACCAATTGTGAATGCTTGTTCGGGAGATAGAAAAGAAAAACCTTTTGTCCCCCCGTTCCTCCTAACATTTGAAATCTTCAATAGAAACATCCATAACTATTTAGTAGCTTCTGGAGCATCCTCCAATGTCATGTCGTTGTCTATTTGCAAGAAATTGAATGGCATTCCTCTCAAGACTTATAAACATGTCATACAACTGGACAAGACCCAGCTCAAGGTCTTAGGAGAACTCAAATACGTGATGATTAGGATATCGATGCACCCCATGTTTTTGCAAGTGATCAACATTATTGTAGTAGATATCCCAGAGGCATATGGGCTATTACTAAGCCGATATTGATCTGAAAAAGCTAAATGGTTACTTCACTATGGATTTGGCATACCTTTGGCTACCACTGAAGGGATACAAGGACATGATCAGAATCGATAGGGAGAGATATCTGAAACATATGGTCACTGATTTAGAAGCCGCTAATGAACCCTCATCCATATATTTCCCCATACTGGGAAATTATTCCTGCGACTCCTACTTTGGAAACTTCGCTCCCCTCTTATCCGATGTTCCTCTTACTCAAAAATATGAATTGATTTTTCAAGACAAATCACTGATACTGACAGGAGACACCTTCTTTTGCCAAAACTCGGTGCTAGAACTTGTGAAACAAGAGGTAAGGGACAAGAAACTAATATGGAAAACAAAAATAGCGATCCCTGTTCACAATTCTAGACCCTCTATTTTGATGGATCCAAATCTCAATAAGGCTCTGGAGAAGGATGCATCTTCATCAATCCTATTGGTAAACGTCATTTTTTGTCTTGTAGGCTAGAATTCGAATGTACCAACAACACTGCTGAATATGAAGATCTAGTACAAGGATTAAGGAAATCCATAGATTTGGATATCAAAGGATTGAAAGTTTTCAGGGACTGCGAAATTATTGTTAGACAAGTAAGAAATACTATACATTGCAATTCTCCTCATCTGAAGAACTATCAGCAAGAGGTGCATAGGTTAATAGAACACTTTGAGGATTTTAACATCACTGTGATCCCCAGAACAAAGAATATTCTTCTTGACTCCTTGGCCATTTCCACTTCCAGGCTGTCGCCTTTAGAAGATTATGAAGCCTCTCGATTCACTGTGGATTTGCTCTACAAACCGTTGATACCTAATAACATTTCCAATTGGAAAGTCTTCAAAGGAGATGAACAAATCATAAACTTATTGACTAACCAAGACAATTTCAAAGACCTCACTATTGACGATGAAGAATTCCAAGAACTTTCCACAGAAACTGATCCTCAGACGGGATGACCTATGCATAAATCAAAGGGTCACACGATCCCAAAAGGGATAGCTAATATAGAAAATCTTTTTGATCTCAAGGAGCGATTTAAGGGACCCCAAAACACAAATATTGTTAACTCTTGTCCCTTGCATGAAACTATAAATCTTGGGACCTCAGAGAGCCCAAAGAATGTGAATTTGGGCAAGACTATGTCTAAAGAAGAGAGGAAATCTTACCTCAAATTATTCAGGCAATACCAGGATGTCTTTGCGTGGTCCTATAGGGATTTGAAAATGTATGATACCCACATCATTCCACACACCATCCCCTTGAAATGGGAATTAAAACCTTTCCAATAGAATCTCTGAAAGTATCACCCATCCCTGGAGCCTCTTATGTATCAAGAGCTAAAGAATCTTTTAGATGCCAAGATCATTTTTCAGGTTAGGCATTCCACTTGGGTAGCGAACCTTGTTCCAGTGAGGAAAAAGTCATGGGAGCTCCGCCTATGCGTAGATTTTAGGAACCTCAACAGGGCCTCAAAAAAATACAATTATCTAGTCTCGTCGATGGAACAACTCCTGCAGACCGTATCGGGCTCAAAGATTTTCTCTTTACTAGATGGTTTCTCAGGATACAACCAAGTCCTTGTTTCGGAGGAAGATCGTTTAAAAACCACTTTCTGAACCAAATGGGGAACCTTCGCTTATAAGCGCATGCCTTTCAGGTTGATTAACGCAAGAGAAACCTTCCAAAGAGCCATGGATGTATCCTTCTGAGGATTAATTAATAGATGTGTGGTAGTGTATCTAGATTACATAACAGTGTATTCAAAGAACAAAGAAGAGCACATCCAACACTTAACTCAGATTTTCGAGAGGTGTAGGAAATACAGTATATCCTTAAACCCTAAGAAAACTATCTTCGGTGTCGAGGAAGGTAAGTTGTTAGGTCACATTATATCTCAGGCAGGGATTCACATAGACCCTGAAAGGATTAAAGCCATAGCTCTACTTCCCTTGCCCCATAATAAGAAAGTCATGCAATCCTTTTTCGGACAAATTAATTTTGTGAGGAAGTTCACTCCCGACTTCGCGGAAATCACCAAACCCTTACAAAATATTATTCACAAAGATGCCGAGTTTAAGTGGGATGATGAGCGAAAAGACACCTTCAACTATATCAAAGCTGCCATTTCCTGAGCCCCGATGTTGCGAAGTCCCGATTTCAAAAGGGATTTTTTCCTTTATACATTCTCCTCCGACCAATTTCTAGCTGTAGTCTTGACTCAAAAGGATGATGACAACAACGAAGCCCCGATGTCATTTATGAGTACTAATCTTCAAGGAGCTAAGCTCAATTATCCTACTATTGACAAACAAGCCTACGCGGTTTATAAGGTAGTAAAACACTTCTGGTCTTACATCCTCAAGAATCACACTAAAGTAATTGTTCTGCACCCTGCAGTCTGATCTTGTTTACCCAACAAGAAATGGGGGAAAGGAGAGGGAACTGGATGGCGGTAGTCTTGGAATTTGATCTAGATATAAAACCGAAAAAACTAGTAAAAGGGCAGGGATTGTGAAAGCTTGCAGTCGAATCCCAAGATCAAGTAAATAAATTTCTTGGATGGGAGAATGAGATGGAACTATGGTGTGGTGAAATAGCATACATCTCCCCAGGAGAAGATTCTTGGTATAAAGATCTTACTTATCTTCTACACCATGGGACTTGTCCCGAAAACCTCAATCCCAGAGAAGGAGAGCCCTGAGATTAAAATCTACGCAATATCGTCTTATAAATTCGGTTCTCTTCCAGATCAATTATGATGGGGTACTATTAAGATGTATCGAACGAGGAGACACCGACAAAGTCTTGAATGAACTCCATGATGGTCCTTCCAGGGGACATTTTGCAGGGAACACCACCGCTCATAAGATTATGAGAGTCGTCTATTACTGGCCCACCTTGTTCAAAGACGCTCATAATTACTCTAGGAACTGTAAAACTTGTCAAATGAGCATTGGAAAGGAGAAAAGAGAGGTGGTCCTACTCCAACCTGTTACTATCTCTTAGACTTTCAAGCAGTGGGGGTTGGATATCATAGGAGAAATCACACCTAGATCCTCAAAACTGCACAAGTACATTCTTACCGCCACTGACTATTTCACGAGATGGAAAGAGGCCATTCCTCTGACTCATGTGAACGAGAAGGTGGTGATCCAATTCATATAACAGTAGCTGATCATGAGGTTTGGTGTCCCCTCTGTCCTAGTCTTCGATAACGCAACTTACTTTTCTTCAACCCTGTTGACAAAGTTTTCTCTGGACAAAGGAATCATAATCAAGTACTCTGCAAATTACTACCCCTAGGGAAATGGTGTGGCTGAATCAACCAATAAAAATGTGGTAAGGATATTGAAGAAGACGGTCATAGATAACCAGAGAAACTAGCATAATCTACTCTATAATGCTCTATGGGCCAACCGGGTCACACCTAAGGAAGCCATAGGAAATTCTCCATACTTTTTGGTCTATGGGAAAGAAGCCATCCTACCAAATGGGCTATGTCTCCTACCTCTTCAATTGGCCCAAGATTTCAACGAAGAACCCTCATCGGCCATCAGCAAAGGATTAACACTCTACTTATGCTGGAAGAAGAGAGAGAAAATTATAAGTCAAAATTCCTAGCTCACCAACGAATAGTGAAAAGATGGTTCGATAAGCGTAAGGCCAAGGAAAAGAATTTTGAAGTAGGAGACTTAGTCCTGAAGTGGGACAAATCAAATGAACCTAAGGGGAAACATTATAAGTTTCAGAATCTATGGCTTGGACCTTTCCAGGTAGCCAAGAATATTGGAACAGGCACTTATCGATTACAGAGCTTGAGGGGATAAACTAATGCCCTCCCGGTAAATGGCCAAGCCCTAAAACAATACTTCTAATAAAATTTAAATAAATAAATAAAAAATCGGGTCATGGCTCAGGGTCATAGGAAACGAAGGAGGAAGATAGATTCTTCTTTCTCCCAATGAATCTCCATTTGTTGAGCACTCAACACACCCTAAAAGTCTATGTCCATTTTTCACTTTTGGGTACCACTTGATCCTTTACATTATATGTTTTTCCTTCAGTATGAAACTGAAGCTTGCGCTTATTTTTTATGTCCATTCTAAATCCCGCCTGAACATACATCAAGGAATCATCTTAATCGTTGAAGGGACCTTAATAAGATAATTAAAGAATCGACACACTAAATATTTCCCCGACATGCTCAAGAGTTCGGCATCATTAAACGTTAAAGGTGATGAAAGTCGTTTAACGAGTTTTAATTAACACCGAACACTGATCTTCATCAGTGTCGACAGTTGAAAATCTTTTCTCTTATGATTGAACTTTGGAAGAGGTATCACTGAAGACCGAATTGTACGACTTCAGTAGGAAAAATAAGAGATAAGCATCATGCAAAGAGGAAAGCGATATCGCCGATCGCTGATACCCTAAGAAATTTCGGCGTCGAAGAGTTACAAGATAAAGTACACATTAAAATTTTACATTTGAAATTACCAATCCCCGACTCCACTCAAGTATAGATAGTCACAATATCTTCCTCCTTTAGTGCCTTCGACGTGAGTATATCCCTTAAGTGAAATCCTTACCCATCATCCAAATGCTAAATTTTATGTTCAAATATTTTAAGTGACCCCGGTTTAATAAGCCATGTCAGAAGTTCTAGAGAAAACATATCAACAATTTCATATTTGCAAAAGTAACAATTATAAAATCACATGATCTGCGTAAAACTTAAATAAAAGAACGCAGTTAATTTACATCCAAAAGGGGACGTGATACATTCAAGAAGCTTCAATTTTTTCATACAACTAGAAAATTTCCCACCAGACTTGGGCTATATATGAATAGATATTGTCAGCATCTTTACTGACTGACCCGGTCACAGTGAGAATACAAAACTCTTACAACAAGAGGGAAGAAATTTTAGGTGTAACTGTGGGAAACCCAAAGCAGGGGGGTCACCCATTATGCATCTACTGCGTGCACACCCTCTCCCAGAATGCTTCTCGCACCATGTGACATTTCTTTTTCCTTGTTCGTTGCCATCCTCTGCGCCTCACGCAACTGCACAATTGTGTCTTGATCTTCTCAAAGTTGTCTCTGAAGCCAAACTGTGCTTCCCAAGCAACCCTGCAACGTCGATACCCCCTAGTTCTTCATCGCCAACTGGTTCCACAGCTCCCTATTTTCTTGATATAGTTCAGCTATCATGAGTTGGGCTTGCTCTAGCTGTTGGATGGGACTCTTAATGGGAGAACCCAGTCCTTTTACCCTTCCCTTTCGTCCTCCGCTTCCTTTACTAGCAGTCTCCACAAGCCTCGACCAGTTAGTAAGCATTGTAGACTCCTCAATGGTTGGGTATACACTCATCTCATCTCGAGGGTGGTCTCCCTCCCTTTTTCCCGTGTCTTTCCTGGGCCTCCCTCTTCTCCGTGGTGTTCGCTCCTCTAGGGGTGCGGCCCCCAACATAACTATTTCAGGCGTACTTCCCTCCACCCCAACTTCCACTATAGGCGTCAACACCTTCCCCAAGAAAATGCCTGTACCTCCTGTTGAAGCCTCAAAGACACTGGGAACCAATAAGAAGGAGTCCCAAGTGCATTGGGGCTCGAACATGGCATTTCAGCTACCTCGCAAACCCCGTCCCTTGTTAGGGGAGGATTCCATAATTCAACGACGTGGTGGCTTGGACACCTATAGGTGATAAGGACCACTACACCGAGTCTTGCCTAAATAAACGCACCAGATCAGCGTCACAGAGGCACAAACTCGACTTATGCGTGGAATTCCTCATAGAATTCCTAGGATTTATAAACAAACAAAGCAACAAACTAGATCATGCCAAAAGAACACTCACGTTTCATGACAAGATGCCTTGAATACTTAACATGTCACAGCTTCTCATCGGACGTAATCCAAAACGCTTGAAGTGCCGCCGAACTGAGTCCCAGAGAATGTGTAGCACGCTCGTTCCAATTTCTTTAAAATCCCTAGCTTCCATTATTGACAATTGATAGTTGACACACTTGGTGATACGGGTTTTGGAAGCATTTAACCACTTCATTACTACGATACCCGACCTTATGGGAGCATACACGTGCACACTCAACTCTGGCATCTTTTCCCAATCTCAAAGGTCGAGCATCCACTATGACGGTTCCAACCCATGTATCCGTCGTACTCAATTTACCATGCTATGGCGCGATGAAATGACTCGTTTAAACTAAATAATAATGGCGGGGTGGATGGAAGACATCGCAGGTAATTCAAAAGAGAAATCAAGATC
>JASDQU010241786.1:22482-39934 GCA_032191745.1 Picea mariana | reverse complement strand
ACTTGTGAGAAATTGTTTGTTAAAGAAGTATCTCAAGACAACTGTTAAAGAAGCTGTTAGAAGATAACGCCACGTGGTGATTTCTGTTTTGTTTAAACTTCAATTAGCTGTTAGTTTCAATTAGAACTCTGTATTATAAATAGATACATTGACCAATTAGCAATGGGTCGATGGTTTTTGTAAGAACTCTTTCTTTTGGGCTGTTAAGAATTATTTTGAGACTGCTACGAATTGAGAAGTCCTTCTAGACCAAAGACAAATTATTTTTATTAGATGTATGTGATTGGACCTGGAGAAGAACTACTTCCTATCATGTTTCATGAATGATGCAGTAATGAGTAAGAGCAATTAATTATGTTGTCAAGTTATCTGGTGCAACGTCTTGATGTTCTTTGCTTTAATGATGAATATAGGTAAGAATCATAATTTTATGAAGTTGAAGTTGTTGGGTTACCTTCCCAGCGAGCTAAAATATGAACAGTAGGGTCCTTAATTACTTCTTGGCAAAAGGATTATTTCAAAAGCGGTTGATGGTAGAGTCGTAACCGATGTCCATTTACCAGAAAAGGAGAACCAGACCCGTAGATGGTAACTAAGGTGACAATGTCGTTATCATGAAATTCATTGATTTCATACGGCCCTATCCATCTTGTATGTAATTTTCCAGGAAAATCCTTAAATTTGGAGACATAGAGAAGTGCCCAATCACCTTTCTGGAAGGATTTCTTCTTGATATGTTTATCATGCCAGCTAGCTCTCTGTTGTTGAATAATAGTTGTGTGCTGTAGGGCGAACATGTGTGCTTCTTCTAACTCATTGAGATGTTGGAGGCGTTGTTTATGTGCCTCTGTAAGATCCAGTCCAATTTCCTAGGCCATCCTCAGAGTCTTGATCTCAAATTCTATTGGAAAGATGGGTTCTTTTCCATATACTATATGATAAGGAGAGTAGCCCGTAGTGTTACTCCATGTCATGTGATATGACCATAAGGAATTTGGAAGCTCAATTGTCCAATTCTAACCGTTTTTTGAGACTTTTTTTGTCAAAATCGCCTCCAAGAATTTATTGGTACTTTCTACTTGTCTGTTTTCCTGTGGGTGGTAGGGGGAAGTAACTTTGTGTTTAATATGATAATTACGCAGGGTGGTCGTGATTCTATGGGATGTAAATTGTGACCCTTTGTCAATGATTTCTTCTCTGGGTAATACATAACATACATATAATTCGAAGAGAAACTTAATAACTGCTTCATTGCATTTGACAAGGCTACTGCTTCTACCCATTTGTTCGTATAGTCTGTTGAAACTAGAATATAAGCCTTCTGATTTGATTTTGGGTTGAAGGGGCCAACAAAATCCCATGCCCATCTTTCTAAAGGTTCTATGACTATTTGTGTTTTCATGGGAATTTCATCATCTTGATCAAGTCAACCCATTCTTTGACAACTATCGCAGGCTTGGACATACTTCTTTGCATCTTTAAATTCTGAGGGCTAATAGTAGTCCATCTGTAAAATCTTATGCCCCATTCTGCATTCCACAAAATGTCCACCACATGGCTCATCATGACTTGCCTTCAAGACATCGTAAATTTCATCATCTCTTACGCATCTTCGGATCTGGAGGTCAACTCATGTGTGGAAATGATATCCACCAATCCAGGTGAACCGTGCACTGCACTGGACGATTAGTTTCCTTTCTATTGATGAGAGGTGTGCTGGTAGTTTTCTAGCTACCAGATAATTTTCCAGATCAACATACCAAGGCATCTTAATAGTGACAGCGAACAAGTGTTCATCTGGAAATTGGTCTTCAATTGTCAAAGAGTCATTTGTTTTGGGTATGTGAGACAAGAAATATGCAACGAGATTTTCTCTTCCGGGTCGATCCTTGATGGTGATGTTGAATTCCTGCATTAGTAATAACCACCGAGTAACCCGTCCATTAGTAATTGGTTTATTAGCTAAATATTTAATAGTAGAATGATCAATATACAATATAACTGGATAGCCTGTTATATAGTGGCGGAATTTATTAATAGCATGTATAATGAATAAGAATTATTTTTCTGTTACTGTATAATTTAATTCAACGGGAGTAAGATTTTTTCTAATAAAATAAATATCATAAGGTTTCTCGTCTTCTTCCTATCCAAGGATAGCGCCTATGGCGATATCTAATGCATCTGTAGAAATATGAAATGGCAATTTCCAGTTTGGTCCTCTCAGCACCGGTGTTGTTGAGACCAGCCTTGTTAGCCCTGCAAACACAACATCACACTTGTCAGATCACTGAAATTACGCATTACCAGTTAAGGCATGTAAAGGTGCAATTGTTCTTGAAAATTTTTCTATGAATCTGCAGTAGTATCCTGCAGCGCCAAGAAAACTACGTACCTCATTTTGTGTACGAGGTATAGGAAGATTAGGGATTACCTCTATTTTTGTTGGATCTACCTTGATTCCATATGCAGAAACATAGTGTCCTAGTACCACACCTTCGATCATCATCATATGAAATTTCTTGTGACTCAAACATAGCCTGGTAGCAATGCATTGTTCCATTACTTTCTCCATATTGCTTAAATCTTGATCAAAATCAGTTCTATAAGGGGTGAAATTGTCCATGTAAACTTCAAGCCCTTCATTAATCAGATCAGAAAATATGCTCAGAATGACCCTCTCGAATGTGGCTGGAGAATTACATAATCCAAAGGGAAATACTCTATATGAAAAGGTACCCCAGGGACATGTAAATGTATTTTTATCTTGGTCTTCTGGAGCAATCTGGATCTGATTATAGCCACTAAAACCATCTAGGAAGGAAAAGAACTTCTTCCCTGCTAAAGTGTCAAGGACCTGATCAATAAAGGGTAAGGGAAAGTGGTCTTTCTGGGTAACTTTATTGAGTTCTCTGTAGTCTACATAGATTCGCCATTTCCCATTCTTCTTGGGGACCATTACTAGTGGGGAAACCCACCGAATGTCTGAAATAGGATATATAAAATCTACATCCAATAGTTTATGTAACTCTTCTTTAAAAACATCCCTTAGATGAGGGTCCAATCTTCATTGGGGATGTTGGATGGGTCAGACATCTTTATCAATATAGATATGATGTGTACAGAGTTGGGGATCGATGCCCTTCATGTCAGGATATTCCCAAGCAAAAGCCTACTGATATTTAGAAAGGATCTGAATCAATTTTCATTGTTTTTGCTCATTTAAATTAGCATTAATATTCATAAACCTCCTTGGTGCAATTTCAACTGATATGTTGTTAGGACAATAGTAGTGGGAATCTGTTGCTCCATCAATTCTTCCAAAGGATCTCCCTATGCTTCATTATCTAAAACAAATTTTAACATTTGACATGTTGGGTTTCTTATAATGGCTAAGTTGTTAATGAAGCTACTGATCACATCATCTTCTAGTTGGTTCTTGAGTCTGAGAGCTTCTTCCAATGTGAGAGGAGATTGTAGATCCTTTTCTGGATATCTAGGTGGTGGCAACTGTTGATGTATGATAGGCAGAATTGGTTTAGCTAGAGGATACATTATGAAGTTCATTGTAGAACTTCCTCTAGCAATTTTCATGTTGCCCGTGAAACATCCTATGCATGCATATGTTGTTGTGAGTCATGGTCTTCCCAGTATCAATGGGTGTCCATTGAGTCCACTTCTTGGGTTAATAATGAGGAAATCAGTTGGGTATTCCCAAGAGTCAACCGAAATTGCTATATCTTGTAATGTCACGATTGGTTTAATCATTGATCTATAAACCAATTGTAACATAATTGAAGTAGGTTCGAAGGAGGTGAAACCCAGGATTTTACAAGTCTCGATGGTCAAAATATTAATGGTTTCCCCCAAATCCACTGGTGTATTTGGAAAAGAACAACCCTGTATCTGAACTATTACTATGTGATTCCATGGGTCTACATACTTGACCCGATCTTGTTTACCTAGGATAAGTTCTGACAAGGCTCCTACCACATGAACAATTTATGGATTTTTAGCTTTGCTAACAGGCTTCTTCCCACATAATTCCTTAATTTTCTTTGCATAAATTGGGATGTCTTGCAGAGCCTGTAGGAGTGGTATCTTAACATAGAGATTCTTTAGTTCCCCTACAATATCGAAGTTAGGATATACGTCTAATTTTTCTATCATTAGCCTTTCGGGAAACGAGGGAAGAGGAATCACGTCCTCATTAGGATTTTGTTGCTCGATTATGTTTCCCTCCTGTTCTACTTCTTCTGTTATGACCACAATCGAGGGTGTTATTGCTGGTTGTATATTACTTTCATTCTCCTGCTCTTTGTGAATGTTACTTTCTTCAGGAGAAAGTATGCGCCCTAACCTCAACCGAAGTTCGTTGCACCCTATAGAGTTTATTTCCCCGTCCAAATTCTAAATGATTTGCACAAGTTGGGCTAGTCTATTATTAGGATTTGAGTTGGGTTGAGCTGGTAATAGGGGGTGCATTGGTGGTTGAGGGTTCTGGGGTAATTGGAGTGGAGCTTGTAAAGTGGTATGGGCTTGAGGAGCCATCCCCATGGGTTGATTAGTCATTCCCATGGGGCGATGCCAGTTTTGATTCCAATTGGGGGCTTGGGCAGCTGTGCTAGTCCACTGTGAAGGATCATGATTATTACTTGAATTTTTCCAGGATGGGGTAGGATATTGCGAGTTAGGCCAATTGGGATTTGCAGCTGATTGATTTGGCTAGGTGGGATTTGTAGTTTATTGGTTTGGCCAGCGTGCCATAAGATATTGTTAGGACTGCCATGTAGGGTTAGCAAATGGGTGGCCCTGCCATGTGTTTCCATAATTTTTCTATTGATTTTACTGCCCAGAAAAGAAAGAGGAAGGATCTTGTAGCGTACCTAGGGGAAGAGCTTGCCATTGGTGACGCTGAGCCATCAGATATACCGGTTATGTTTCCTCTTCTGCTTCTTTAAAGACAACCTTTAGTCCTGGAAGTGATGGACATTGTTTTTTTGCATGGTCTTTTTCAAAGATGGCGCAAAGTCGAACCACATCCAAAGGACATTCCCTCAAACCATGTTTCTTTCTGCATCAGTGGAAAAATATGGCCAAGGACTATTATGTTTCTGCTTGTTTCTGTTTAGCCTTCAAAACATCCAATTTTTTATCCAGAGTACTCAAAATTTCAGTTCTGAAATTCTCTAACAGATTACCAACTTCTGCTCGGGTAACACCCCTGCTAGTAATGTTGCTATTTCTGGTCTGTGTACTTCCATGTGAACACCTAATGCACAATTGGACAATGTTATCATAAGTTTCCTGATAAATATCGCCTTTCCCCATTAAATTCAATGTTTCTACCCATTCATCCTTCATACCTTTTATCAAAGTGGCTTTAAGTATCTCACCTGGTAATGTACCATAAGGAGATCTTTGCAAATTATATTGAAACCTTTCAACATACTATTCTAGTGTCTCATTTTCTTTTGCAGTCATTTGAAAGATTTCATCTTTTAGGTCCCTAGTTCTACAATAATCTTGATATTTCGTCAGGAAGGCTTGTTTCATTTTATCCCATGAATTTATAGTTCCTCCCCCTAATCCCATAAACCAGCGCAAAGTTGCTCCTTTTAATGTGGAAGGGAACAACTTTAGTTTTTGGGGTTCAGAGGTGTAATCATACCCTCTACACATGACATCAAATTCAAATAGGAACGCATCAAGGTCTTCTGAGATCAATCCATGAAAGGTTGGCAGATTCTGTAGCGGGATAGCTTTCATTGGGGCATTGGCAACTAGATCAACTATAGGATATTCCAGAGTGGAATTCTGGGCCCATGGTTGATTTGGTTGTGCCATTTGGTCGAAAACATGCCAATAATCTTCAGGGATTTCTTGGCCCGAGTGTTCTATTCGAGGTGGTTGATTATTTGGTCCTTTAGGGGATTTAATTGCATTACCTCTATCTGGGATTTTAGGTGTACCTTCTCCTATCAAAATCATAGGAGATCCAAGATTAGGTGGTGGTGATGGGTTTGCTTTAGCAACCCCACTGGTCTCCCCTTCTCCTTCTTCCAGATTACAATAATTTCTCTCTTCTAAAGGGCTGAGAGATGGAAAATCTGTATTTTGAAAACTTTGTTCAGTCCCTTCAGTTCTTCTATGAACCACATCATGGGATGCAGTTGGTGAATTTTCTACTTGAGGGATTCGGGTAGAACCTTTCCAGGGTCCAACTGAAGTTTGAGATTCATCTTTTTGCATGATGTCGTCTATGGAAGTGCTTCTTCTAGGGGGCACTGGGCCCTGTGATTTTGTAGTTTTTGGTGGGGGTTTTGGTTTTTTGGGTTCTTTCTTCTTAGTCATACACACTTCACACAAAATTATAAGTACCTATATGACCTCTATGCATCAGCTGAAAGTAGGCGCTGACACAAGCATTTTACTTATTGCCTACGTAGGTTCTTTGTGTAACATATTGTGGACATATCGTGACTACATCAAAGCCCAATTAGTTATATGTGGACACACTTCTGTATAATTAAGAATATTTCTTGTTCTGTTACAACTAGAAATTCTTTGATTAAATCAAACGGACCAAATCTTGCATCTCATCAAAATTGGCACAACAATTTACAATATGTTTTACACAACACCCAATGCATAGACAAAATAGGAGCACAAAATTCAATTTACAAGTCTTCAACTTGTTGTACTTTCCCTACAATGCGCTCGCCCAGTCGCCCCACAAGACTATGAGTGTGCCCTAGTGACTCGCTTACTTGACTGTCGAACTTCCACTTGTTTCATCATATTCCAGTACATTGTTTGTCGCACTAGCTAAAGGAACCTTGTAGATTTATCATTTTATTCTATTTCATTGACAAGCAGCCGACTTCCTTTCATCAAACTCCATTATGTCGTTCATCACACTAACTCAATGCACTTTGCAGATTTTATTCTGTTCCATTGATAATCCACCGACTTTATTTATTCACACTCCATCGTGTCATTCGTCGCACTAGCTCAAGACACCCTGCAGTCATTGCACACCCATCATCACACTATAGCACCAACATTCATCATTCCACTTCACAATCGTGGACAAGGAAATATGTCACAATCTACTCAGTTTCATTTTTCTTCATCATACTTTACTTATGAACTGCATTTTAGGTCATCCCCCTATCGATTGGTCTATAATTATATGTTATCTCCAATAATTTATTCACTGACCGATCATAGTTGCAATCAAGTCATAGCCATTGATCCTTTCGTCCTTTGATCCTTATACCAACTAGTATTTTCATCCTTTCATGACTTCCTCCATCTGTGCATCATACCTTGTGCCATACTGTCGGTTATTATGCACACTTATGTTTTCATCCTTGTATTTTATTGCACTATAAATAACCATGTCCATGATCACTTTGACATCAATGACAACATATGGGAAACAAACACCTATTTAAAAATATTTATTATCCCAAACCTATATCAGCCCCATGATGGAGATATTAAGAAAATAAATCTCATCATAACTCATCATTTATTTACAACAAATGAACTTCACTAGCCGATATGCAAGCATTGTCAGTGAGCCCACCACGATGGAATATATCACGTAATTGTTGCACATTATTTCCATAATTTTTGAACTTAAAAATAATTTTATGACCATCTACATTTTATTCTTATTAGTTAGGAAAGACTAACATATATTTTGGTTTCACCTAGTGTGTTTCCATTTGTTGCGCGCACATAAAAACCTCCCAATTTTAGTCTCTTACCATCTTTATAAGAGAAGAAATTGGAACCCCTTGAAAAATTCCCATTGGAACCCTCACACTCACTCTCTCGTGTCAATGGATAATCATGAGTTTCCTTCCCTCTCTTCCCTCTTTACCATTTCCACTTTATGTTCATATCACTTTGACCCATCAATAAACACTTCAGGAAGTTACCTCTTCCTGCGTTGATACATAGCGTACTGGAGCACACATCCTGTCTTCCACCTACACTTTGGTGCACTAGTATTTTCTTCGTCGATACATAGACCACCTTCCTTTAAACTTGGATGATGTGCCAACGTTCTTTCACTAAAATTCACTGAAACATGTCCTTATCAATGAAGAAGTTCATGTGATCAACATTGGCATATCGATAATGTTCACACGATTATCTTAGCACTCCTCCCTCTTACTTTGATACACTCCATATCGGTGAGGTTCATCTCTCCCTCGTCGATGCACTTATTGTTAACAAGTTTATGTATCTTTTAACTGATGTTCCAGCGGGAGGATGTCAGTCCCTCATCGACACTGAACATACTAAAAATGTTCTTCTTCCACTCACCAATGTTGACCTGGTTAGCAAGGCCCACCTTTGTCTTGAAACCTATCTTATCCTCCTCTTGGCTTGGATTCTTCTTGTTGCACCATCAGTCGGTCTCCTACCTTTTCTGATGATTGAGATTCATACACCTATTCGTATAACTAATGAATGATAGTTTCCATGCCTGATTTTCTTCATGGTCGTAGTTATAATCAAACCAGTTTGTGTCGCAAGCAGCTTACATCCACGCACCACATCAACTTGTTTACATTGTGCTTCTTGATTCTTTGATTAAATTATGATTGTGAAAGTTTTTTCTAGAATTTTATGGGTTAAACACAACACCTACTGGTCCTGTGTTGTCTCTGAAATTCATCTTAATGGAAAATTGGTCCTCCCACCTCCAGAACCATGTTAAATCTTAAACATCAATTGGTTGTTTTTGCAGATTTATGATTTTGTGCTACTGAAACGTTACCTCAACTACAATGGATGAAAAAATATCCTATACAACAAATAACATAGGAACTAACAGAGCTAAAATTGGGAAAATAATTAGTGAAAACAAGACCTGAACTTTAATTAACAAGCGCCTTTGAGCATAATTTTTCTGCTTTTATCAAAGTGAATATTTATTTCCCTAAATAAGTCAGTCGTATGATTCCTTCCATTACAATTCCAATGCAATTGATGGAATCAAAATCCGAGGCCTGGAAGTTACAAAATGATCGCCAAGTATTTTTATCCCAGACTATCCCATAAGTCGTGACACCGATATAATACTTGAATGACATGTCCAATTTTTTTGCTAAAAGTATCTCTCTGCTCTCTCCACATCATAAAAAATGGTACCTCAATCCAATGTGGTATGAGTAACTTATGACCCGTTGAAATCACACTAGGAAACTTCAATACCTCCTTTGACAAGGTGATCAGTTACAATTTTTTGTTTCACGCCCATAAGCAAAATTTTGCATTGAGAAACATAAAATTTATTTCAATTTAAAATAATTTAATTTAAATTTAAAATTAATTTTATTTTTAAATGAATTCAAATTAAAATATAACTGAGAGTCAAAGCAATGTTGGTTCATATTGAGCGCATGGAACAAAGTTTTAATGAAACTATGGTAAGATAGGTACATATAATCAATAAAGAGCTAAAATTGGGAAAAGATGTAGCGAAAATAGGACTTGAACTTTAATTAAAAAATGCCTTTAAGTATAATTTTTCATCTTTCATCATAATAATTTTTTCTTTGCAAATCATATGATTCCTACAATTATGATTCCAACACAAATTACATAATCAAAATATGAAGTTTGAAAGTTACAAAATGATCGCCAAGAATTTCTATCCCACACTAACTAGGATTTAAATAATTTAATTTAAATTGATTTAAATTTAAAATTTAAAATTCATTTGAAATCAAATGATTTGAAATTAAAATAATTAAAATACAAAGAAATGTTGGTACATATGGAGCATATGTAATAAATTTTTAATGAAACTATGGTAAGTTAGGTAGAGGGGGGGGGGGCATGGCCCACATGGTCCCCTCCACGTTCCCTCTTTGTTTTTCAAAATACGCGCCCCTTTACACGAAGGAAACCCTTAGGTTAAGTTTCAAACACTTTCTCATCGACGTATTTACCATAAACTCTAGTGATGAGAGAGAAACCATTACCATAAACTCCAAGAGCAGCGCAGTTAGCATAAAATGTAATGATTGGAGTGGAGACGTTGTAGGTTAAAGATTTTACGAAATGCTATTTTTTTTTTTGAGATATTTTCCTGAAATCTGATGATAAATTGTTGGATTTGTAGATTTGATTCATTATTTTTGTAAAATATGAATGTCTCGAAATTTTTCAACGTGTTGAATCTATTTCTTTATTTAAAAATGAATTTTGAACAACAAAAAATAATGATTCATATAAATGTATATCACTAAATTCTAGAAAAAAAATCTATTTCGTAAAACATCTAGCCAATACCATTATCATAAACTCCATCAATAAGAGCGAAGCAGTTAACATAAACTCCAACGATGAGACCGAAGCAATTGTAGTCATGAACGTTTGGTTCAAGGTCTTTTAGGTCATGTATCCATTTAATTCTTGGGTATTGAAGCATCAATATGTAAGGGTCGTGACCCACGACGCTCTCCATGTCGTAAAGGCTTGTATAAGGTGGAGTGGGGAAAGGGTTTAGTTATACCACCCCTTCCCCTGTATTTTAGGATTAAATATGGAAATCGTCATATAGTGGGAGGGAGAAGGGGTGTAGCATTCCAACCCCTTCTCCTTATACCTTTTGCCTAATGGTTAAGAACATGTGTTTCCTCTTAAGAGGTCACAGGTTCAAATCCAGAGGGGGGTAGAGTATGTATACCTTCATAGACTTTACCAGTCAAATCGTTGGGTGGAGGTGGGTCCCTTGTCCCACAAACAAGGGGATCTCATACACCAATTTGGTGCGTTGGCTTGGACGTGACCTTAAAAATAGATTATTATTATTATTATTATTATTATTAAATCATTTTTAATATGTAAACCATGCCATCCACGAGATATGACTCAAATGTAAAGTGGGAGAAAAGGGAGACCAACTCTTTTTAATATTTTTTAATCTTTTTTAATCATTTAAATATTGAATTTTCTCTTCTTTTTTTTAACCAGAACCAAACTTAAATTGAACCAAGCATAATCACATGAAACCAAGTCTAGTATATGATGATTCAACCTTAATTCTTCCGCAATGCACCCTTGATGATGATAATAAAAAACAATATATGTTCATATATTGCAACAATCACTTACCTTGGGAGCTAAAAAGAATCCGCATCGACACGATCACCCGACATAGTTCATAGCTTGGCCTCAGATAGTTCCCAAGAATTACTTATGTTTACACCAGACGCGTTCATGTAATGACCTTCGATGCAAATTGGAGGAGTTCCAATTAACTCTAATGCAAATCTTCAAGACAGTTGCACGTATTTTGGCCATAAATTTTGACTCGAGTGTCCATTTCATGCATTCTTTATATTGTTTGAAATGTATTTTTGAGATATAAAACTTCGCATTTATATGATTCAATAAATTTCTCACCAATTGTATGATTTTTTTAGGATTAATATCTAACACCTTGTTAGCAGCCTCGGAGAACGAAACACACCAACCAAGAGTGGAGGAACTAGGAATCTAATTCATGGAAGTTTATATGATATTTAAATTGATTAATGTTTCATTTATATGGGTTTGAATGTTTTATTTCAATAAGTTACTCTAAGTCCAACTAGGATGTTGATTAGGGAAATGATTATAGAGGTCAAGGTTGAGGTGGATACCAAGGTTGAGGTAGAAGAGGACAAGGAATATTTGGAAGAGGATGCGGCCGAGGATGATATTATTTCTTTAACTATTGGAAAGAAGACCACATCAGTCTAGACCACCCGATAAAAGATATAATCGATTTAAAATTTTGTAATATTTGTGGAGTAGGAGATCACTCCCTAGAGGACTACCTAATTGTGCTTGAAAAATTCATGACTAAAAGAAATGTAACCTTTTACATACAGTGTTGAAATAATATATTATGGATTTAAAAACTCTCCATGTGGTTACAATATCAGGAGCAGTTAAAGATAACTACCCAGAAGAACTAAATTGGCAAGGGAACATAGTTCCATATTCTGACCCCAACAAAGAAGAAAAGATAGTGTAAGAAGCATTGCATTTCTTTAAAAATATCGACCAGGAAAAACCAAAGGAAGGACGACCAAGTATGTCAAACAATGCCATTGAGGATTTTTTACAACTGCTAAAAGAAACACAATCAGTAGGATGCCTTATCGACATACTGACCATATTGAGAGAATATGAAGAAAATCAAAGACCAATAAAAAGTGTAAGGCAGTTGTCACGATATATAACCACGAACAACTTCGACCCTCAAGTCAACTTAGAATTTGATAGAAACATGATTAAACAAGTTGTGGTCGATTTTGGATCACAGGTGAATATTCTTCCCAAAGAAACATGGGTCCAACTCAGAAGACCCCTTCTACAACCGATAATGAACTACTTAAAACTAGAAAATCAAAGATTCATAGAACCAATGGGCACCCTAAAAAGTGTCATCACTTCCATAATGGGAATTCCAACTAGACTCTATTTTGAAGTTATAAACATGGTCGAAGGTATTCCTACTTATCCAATGCTATTCAAAAGACCTTGGGATAAGAACATGAAAGCCACAATATCTTTAGAAAGAGACTGGATCAAGATAAAAGGAAGTGGAAGAAAAATCATAATCTCCCCAGACACAAAAGAAGGTAAACCATGGGTCGAGACATGGGATGAGGGCCAGGAAGCACGTTGACTATACCAATTATTGCATCAACAGAAATGTAATGTCGAACCTAACATTGAAGGAGAAATACTAGTCGGATCTTCACTTTCAATAGGCCAAAATTCAGATACTGAACTATACAACTAGAATATGGAGAATTATGAAGCTCAAGCCAAAGAATGTTGGTCAATAGAGGAAATACCTATCAAACGATCCATAACATGCTTCTTAATTCACACAGTCCCTATTGTCAATGAAATAAAATTAAAACAAATGCCAACATTAATACCGACTAGTGCATACATAAGAAATTACCTGCGGTTTAATGAAAAAATTTCTTCATCGACACATGTCAACGAAGTCTCTAATTCAATGGGAGAACAAGGAATAATACAAAGTATAGTTTAATCCTTCACTGGCCAAGAGGCACGATGGCGAGAGACTCATGCAAACCGGCTTCAAACATGGAATACCGCCACATTATATTTTGTGGAAAGATTCAATGTGAAAAATCTCTCTACAAATATTGACATCTTAGTCTTTAACCTGGATTCAACCCAGTAATCCACATACAAAAATGCGAGCAAGAATGGAAAAAAGTAGGCTACAGAGACAAAAGAGTGTTTCCGCACATGTTCCCAAATACATTGGATGATATACCCCACAAGTGGTATAAGATTGAAAAAGGATTGGGTCATACTTTTGATTGGAACTAAATAAAATATGACTTCATTAAAGATTTTGAATTTGATCCCAAAGAGGCACTCTTACAAGAGGAAGCTAAGAAAATTAAAAAATTCTCGGGAAAATCAAATCCCAAGGATCTAGAGACAAACGGGAAGATTATACAAAAAGAAAAGATAAGTAAGATTAAGATAAAATTAAAAAAAGTAACCAATAAATGGCTTACCATAGTTAGGTACAAAGAAACTACTCGGAAACTCCAATATATATGACCAACACAATGCCTAAAGGCACTGACTTGTGGAAAAATGAGAAAAGAACGAAGCCCTTGGTCAACAATTAGAGAAAAAAGAAAGAAAACAAAATCAAATTCAACACCCAAATGTGATCTATGCCACTACTTAGATCGACACACCGAGAGATCAAAATTTCGGGAAACACATCACCAAGAAAAAATACAAAAGTATGAAATTCGATGAGCAAGTGAGCAGTGGGAACATTAGGCAACTGAACACGAACACTATCAACAATGCAAACATGGCCCAAAGAGACCAATTATCCATCCCATCGATAGGAGACCAGAAGCCAACATGCTAGATATTCTGACCAAAGATCTCCAACCGTCTAGTCGAATCAACTCGAAATCCAAAACAACAAATATCGTTTAGACGAAGCTTGTATCTCGAAAAAGTAAATTCAACCAAGTCGATACCATTAAACCATAGTAATGCATTAATAACATTAATGATCGACATAATGTATTCATCCACCCCACTGTCGCCAACACCAAAGTCATGTCACACGAACAAGCATTTAATTTCAATGCAAATACCAAGGTAGATGAATTAATATCCCCGCTAGCCGAATTTAAGTCCCCTGTCCATATACCACCTATAAATTTGGATGACACATACGATTTTTCCTCACTTCTGTTTACACTGTTGCACTTGCACAATAAAATTTTAGAAATCCTAACTGTGCAGTGTATCCCTAGATGAGAGAAAAATCCCTTTGATCTCCAAGAAGCTATAAGAATGTCACACATTAGAGGCTAGATAGAAGATATAATGGTTGAACCACGAACAAATTCTAAGTTTGATACAACTGGTGCAACTAAATTGTAGGCATTCTTAGCAAACATCTTTAGTTCTCGCATAGAAGAGATTGATTGGTCCCGACACTAGAAAAAATTCATGACCTGGAGTATGGAAGATGGTATCTGGAAGAAATAAATAAATTTTCTCGAAATAGAAGGTATCTGCCACTTCCTCAGTGCTCCCCAAGTCATAGACTTCGATGGATTGAAGGAGGAAGTTGTTAAATTCCTTTTCATTCAATATCATAATGGCCATATCTGGTTAGAATTCCCGATCAAGATCACATGAGGCATAATCCATCGAATTACAGGAATCCCACATGGGGGCACTCCATTCCCCAAAACAATGAATACTAATGACTGGATTTAGGCCCTTACTTGAGGGACTTCCGCAAAGAATTCAAAGGGGCTCATGATTAACAAAGTTTCAAACCTTTGTGCTAAATGGACATGTATCATTGTGTCTCTATGCTTGAAAACCGTATTTTGAGCTTCTGATGTAAAGCTTACAATGCTTGAACCCATTGGGAAAATATTCTAGACAGGGGCATAGTTTGATTGGGAAAATAATCGTGTTGCGTTGATCAGGAGTAACTGCAAAGAATGCGAAGAAAACAATTGTGGAATTAAATTTCCTTCACTACTAATTTGGATCGCCATGAGTAAGGTATGTCCAGTCGGAGAACCCTCATTTACTACACAAGACACCCCGACTATGAATAATTTTAGGGATTTTTCCTTAGGAGCAAGTAGCTCATATGAATCCATTTCACCCAACATTATGTCCAAATGTTGGGTAAATCATGTGAAAAATGTATCAAATAAGTGGTGTTTCAACCAAACAGTTCATCGGGAACTATCACCAACCGCACATATTCAACTAAGCTTGGACACCACCACACTTTGGTGTGGAATTATCAGAGGGTTGACCCCTAAAGAGATGGAATATCAACCTACAAAGTATCAAATTTTCAAGGAGTTCGACGAACAACTAGGGTTTCAGACTTAGATACCACCAGAAGTGCTAAATGACTAGCAATCCATCTTGACCCTGCTGCCAGTTGCAGAGAAAGAAGAGGAGAGAGAAATAGTATTATACACAGTCCCTTTTGTAATAGACCTTGAAAAGGAAGGAGGCACACCAACAAATCAAACACTGAATAAGAAAAAACAACCGAAAAAATCACATAAAGGTATGTAGAAAATCAACCCCCATACAGTCCAAGAAGATGTTGACATCATTTGGAAAGAAACATTTAGATCAGACATGACACTAGATTTCAAAGATCCTATGATAAGGGAAATATTAGTTATATTTACCAACAAAATTTACTGAGAGGGAACGACAAAAAGAGAAATACCAAAGAGATACATATAACATTTTAAAGTCAAACATCGGACCACAGTTCAAAGAGGCTATGGAGAATCTCAATGTAAAGCGTGTCAAAGCTAAGAAAACCAGAGAAACCCTGGACAAGCATATAAAAACAAAGGAAAATAAAAATTAGAGGCTAGAGAATGAGAGAGACATGACTTCATCACATTGGTCAAAGAACACCATACCCAACCCTAGCAACAATCCAACCCCTAAGAAAAAACAAATGAAATTGGGTACGATTGACATCATCAAGGAATCACCACCACCCAAACCTACTCTAGTTGTTGAAGAAATAGTTATAGCAAAGAAGAAAGTAACAAACAAAAATAAATCCAGAAAAGGAAGAAGGCAATTATCCTTAGAAGAAACAACTTCAGTTACCTCAACTAATAGCAATGGAGGAAGCAAAAAACAATTGGGATTGGAATAAATCATCAGTACAACAACAAACGACATAGCCAAGAAGACCATTACAGTGGAAGAAATGATCTCATACCTTAAAGAAGGTCAGTCGATACAGACCAACAAAGGAATAATTATAATCACATATCTGATCCACAAAGCAATAGATGCACATCCAACTATCATATCACTGGATAATACAAATTCACTAGAAATTCCAATGAGTAAGTAGGGAAAAGTAAACAACTGCCTACCGAGTCGGATGAGCATACAAAACAAGACAACAATGACAATGGATTATTTCCAAAGTCAAATAAACCTCAAGAAAATATTCCTAAGGGAAATGACTAGTCAAACTCTCCATAAAATACTAAATATATAGACTGGGGGAAGGATGGTAATAAAATAAGCAGGATCCCAGATCATACCCAGCTTCAGAAGAACACAATAACACAACTCCAAAAAATCAGGATATGCACAAATATGACAGTACAAATAAGGACCAAGATCCCAAAACAAAGCAACATACTCCACAAGCACTAAGAAATAAAAATAGTGTCGACCAAAAAAAAATAATAACCCCAGAGTGCCTACATTCATAGCCTTCAAACCAACAATCTCGACGGTACCAATGGGAGAAACAATATTCGACCTTGCCACCACTTCAAATACTCAATTGATTATTCTATATAATGAAGTGTCCAAAGAAGTAACAAGTCACTAGAAGAAAGAATCAAAAGGTGGAGCCCGACTAGCAACAAGAAAGAACAAAGAAAAATATATTTTAATAAATGTCGTACATCTTGCAAAGAAAAATCATATATTGATAAACCAACAGAAGGAATTGATCCATTGATAGCCACAGAAGGGTTGATTGAAGCAGTTATAACTACAACAACCAACAACCAGGAAGAAATCCTCCATTAAAGACAACAAAACAAGCAACTTAAACAACTATATAGTCAAGCAGTGAGGCACACTCAAGATGGACTCAGTCAACAAACAATAACAATACTTCATGCAAAGTTTAGCAAATTTAAATAAATATATAAAAAATGGGAACATGGAACTACAAAAGCAACAATGTTGCAGACAGTCTTGAACAAATGGCCCACATATTTTACCTCCACTTATAATAAGCTAAAAGATCAAAGAACAATAATTGAGGATTTAAAAAAAATGAGGGGTCTCACTACCAACTCCAAAGCCATAG